>PVJL010006221.1:0-95473 GCA_004026885.1 Lyroderma lyra | reverse complement strand
GTAATGTCCATCAACAGGAGCACTGGATAAGTCAATGATGCTATGTCCATGCGATGGAATATTATGTAGCCACTAAAAAGGGCGAGGATGGTCTGTTTTCTGGTATGAACCCATCTCCAAAATTAAATCGCACTCCTGTATGGTTAGTCTGCTGCAGTTATGTACTAATAACATCAATAATATTAAATGTATGTGCTATTAACAATATATGCATAGACTCTGGTTGGTTCTAGGAAGAGAAACTAGGTGTGGCTAGGACAGACTTTGACTCTACAACTTCCTTCCTTTTGACTGTTATTCCATGCACACGTATCCCCTACAGAAACGTAATTCCATCATACTTTATTTTTTTAAAAGAAGAAAAAAGTGAATAATATATGTAGACATTTGAAAATGGGCTTTCATCTAATTTATGGGAAAATTGTATTGGGTACTTTCAAATCACCTGGCGGCAGCACACACGTTTTGTTTTTTTTGTTGGGTTTGTTTTTAGTGGGCTTTATGTTTTAGAGCAGTTTTAGGTTTACAGGCAAATGGAGCCGGAAATACAGAGATTTCCCATATTCCTTGTCACCACACGCGCGCGCGCGCGCGCACACACACACACACACACACACACACACACACACAGCCTCCCCTAACGTCCCACACCATAGCGGTGCATTTGTCACGGCCAATGAACCTACACTGACACATTATTATTAGCCACAGTCCACCGTTTGCGTAAGGGCTCATTCTTGGTGCTGTACCTTCGGTGTATTTTTTTTGCAAATGTGTAAGAACATGTGTGCACCGTTACAATACCCTGCAGAATAGTGTCCCTGCCCTCAAAATCCTCTCTGCTCCACCAGTTCCTCCCTCCCTCCCACCCTTCAGCTCCTGGCATCACTGGCTATTTTCCTGGGCCCATAGTTCGCCTTTCCCAGAATGCCTCTGTAGGGCTTGCACAGAATGCAGCCTTTTCGGATTGGCTTCTTTCATTCAGCAATATGCACTTACGCTTCCTCCATGTATTTCATGGCTTGATAGCTTATGTCTTTTTGGTGCTGAATAATACTCCATTGTCTGGATGTACCACAGTTTATTTATCCATTCATGTAGTACTGAAGGACATCTTGCTTGCTTCTAAGAGTTGGTAATTATGAATAAAGCTGCTATAAAAATTATGAATAAAGCTGTGGACCTGTTTTCAATTCCTTTGGGTAAACACCAAGGAGCATGATTGCTGGATCTTATGATAAGGGTGTGCTTTATTTTATAAATTGCAAACTGTCCTTCTTCCAACGTGGCTGTACCGTTTTGCATTTGCTGTCAGTGTTTCAGATTTGGGCCATTTTCATAGGTGTGCAGTGGTATGTCATTGTAATTTGCACCTCCCTGATGATATATGACGTGAGGCATCTTTTCGTTTGCTTACTTGCCATCTGTTTATCTTCTTTGGTGAGGTATCCATTAAAGTCTCTGGTCCATTTTTAAATCAAGTTGTTCATTTTCTCATTGGTCAGTTTTAAGAGTTGTTTGTGTTGGGTAATAGTCCTTTATCAGGTATGTCTTTTGCAAATCTTTTCTCCCAGTCTGTGGCTTACACTTTTTTTTTAAAGAAGTGAATAGGTCACTTTGAAAGATTGAACCAGAAATCAGAATTATCAGATGGCCACATTACTTTATTAACAAATGGATAAGTCTTTATTAGTTCCCTTTATAACTGATGCTTTGCTCTCGCTCGGTACAGTCATGAGTCTAGTGATTTTCCCTGAGCTCCTAGCAGTGAAGAATCCAACCAGTAATGGGTACGTACACGCAAATGCAGGCTACAGTGTTGTATTTAAATTGCTCTCAAAATAAAAACTAATTTAAGGATTAAAAAGGCTTATTCTTCTGTGATATATAATCTCCCAGTTGCTTTGTGACAAATTTCACCAGTAAGTTTCCCAAGAAATGCATGTTAAGAGAGAACAAGTGAATCAGAATAACTCACTGTACCAGAGCAACTATTTCCATTTATCACTTACATAAATGCACCTCAGGAAGTAGCAAATGGCATCTTCTTTTTACAGGCCTCCTGATTAGATGAGGCTGGACAATTAATTTTGTGAACTCATCCTAGAAAAAGTGCTGCATACCTCACTGCTGAATGTCACTACGGTCACCTTCGAAGCACTCCCCTTGGGACGCTGTGCTCCGATGCCAGCGCCTAGTCCACCCTCTAAAGCAGTTTTGGAACTCTTTTTCTGGAATGGCCATCAGAGCTGTCATTGTGCCCAACATCTGACAATGAAGTTTGTGAACTTGCCACCATGCACTTAACATGGGCAGCACTGCACAAACAACTCGGCAAGGTGTCATAACCTTACAACGAGGACAGCTCTGGTGGCCATTCCAGAAAACGAGTTCCAAACTTGCTTTGAAGAGCGGAGTAACTGTTGGCGTCGGTGCACAGCGTCCCAAGGGGAGTCCTTCCAAGGTGACCGCAGTGATACTCAGCAGTGAGGTAGGTAGCACTTTTTCTAGGGCGAGTTCTAGAGTTTGTCCGACCTCGGTATCACCTACAACCTTTGAGTTTTCGGGTATGACATGAAGTAGGTAGAGTTCCTCCCTGTAAGTCCACATGGTCCCACTCTGGGGTGGAAGGGCTCTGCCAGTTACCTGACACTCTGTCCTTTCAATCTTGAACTTCGATACGGTTCTCATACCACACTGATTGCCACCTTTGCCACATTCTCTCTAGGGTCTCTGTCCCCACCTGTTAGCTTCTTGAGGGGAGTGTCCCCACCTGGTTTATCTTTTATCCCTCAGACTATGTCGCGCCCAGAGCGCGGACCATTTTAAAAGGTAGAAGACAAAGTCACTTTGGCAACATTTAAATCCCTGTCGGTCTGCAGTGCGTTCTGTGGTAGACACCCGTGATGCTTCCTCAGAAAGAGGAGACAATCAATGCCGACGTGGCCCCGGGCAAATGGGGGCAGACCCGTTCTTCAGGAAGGGCCCGGCAGCAGATGGGAGAAGACACAACCAGGTGTCCCTGGCTAAAGGACAGACTCCAAGACCCGACACTCAAGCACAAACCTGACAGCACTTTGCCCAGCCCTTACGGCTGCCTGTAACCCCCTCTCCTCCGATGGGCACCCCACTTCCACAGTAGGAGTCCCAGGGGGAACATGCCTACACTTCGGTCTCTCATGAAAGACGGTGGGGGGACGGGCCTTTCTTTACAAAACCTCACTCCGTGGAAGAGTGTCACCAAACGTGTGGCGATGGCATTTTCATCCTGAAGGCGAGGTACCCTTGTGCTAGAAATGCCACATCCGGGGTAGGGAGCCCCGAACTTGGGCTGAAGCTTCCCTCAGAGGATATTTCTGATGCTTTTACTCAACTTCAACTTTTCTGTGGGTTAGAAATGTTAGAAAGTGAGAGCCAAAGGTGGTTTCTCTCCCCGGAAGGGATGACACCACCGGCATTTAGAATAGTGTCCCCACCCCCACCCCCTTTCTGGGGTGCAATCACCAGGATCTCTCAGTACCTCCTGGTGTGAAGGAAGGTAAGGATCTTGTCATCTTCTATTAATAGGGAGGGATTCTGAGTCACCCAAGGACGCAGAGATCTTCCTAGCCCCAGCAACAAGAGGAATGGAGGCGAGCAGGATGCCGAGGACGTTCTTTGAGGGACAACTATGGTGGGACATCATTTTCTTAGACAATCCAGTCGCTTCCTAACTGGCTGTTCTGCCCTCAGTCGGCCCTTCCCCTGCACTCTGCTCACCCTTTTGTCATCAGAATCACCTTCTGCAGTTATGTCACACTTGTACAACTCTCTCTGATGACATTTGCCTAAATAAAAAATTCCAAACTCCTTAGCAGGATGCCCAAGGCCCACTTCTACCTGGCATTACACGACTTGTCCTACGCCCTCTGCCACTCCACACCCTCCTCCTGCTCAGCTCCACTCCAATGACCGTGCGGGTCCCTGTCCCCAAACCTCTGCTCACGCCGGCCATCTCTCCAGCCCCGAGTGCCTTTCCCCTCCAGTCTCTCTGGGATGGGAAAAAGGTAGAAATCGGCCAGTCCGGAGGGTCTAATTCTGGGATCCCTTCCAACGCCCCAGGTCGACGGACCATTTCCTCCTCTGGTTCCTACAGTACTTTCTATTGCAATGACGGTACTGCTTCTGCTTTGTTATATTCTAGCTACCTGGGCAGGGGTCTACCCCCCGCAGTCAGACTTGCTTTTCCTGACGGCAGGGACGTCCTCATTTCTTGATGTCCCCACAATCATTTTAGTTACAGCTACGCAGTGAGTGCTCACGAAATGCTTGCCGCTGCTATTAATGGAATGGTCCTTCAGGCCGGCGGGGCCCAAACTTTCAGCTTCCCGGGGCCACAGTGGAAGGAGAAGCATTGTCGTGGGCCACTCATAAAATACGCTAACACTAACACTAGCTGATGAGCTAAAAAATAAAATAAAAAAGGTCGCCCCCCAAATCTCATACTGCTTTAAGCGTTTGCATTGGGCCACCTGTAAAACCCGGGCTGCAGGTTGGACGTGTCTGGTTTAGGCAGGTGCACGGGCAGATGGGGGTACCGTTTTAAGGCTCCCCAAAAGAAATCAGAGCATGTGGCCATCCAAGACTTGAGCTTACAGGGACAAGCAGACTGACTCCATCTCATGATGCCTTTTTCTGGTAGGAAGAGCTGGTTTGTGTGCAATTTGATTCATCCTTCTAGAGAACCTTCAAGAAAACTCTTATCCTTGACCAGAGCTGGGAGGTGAGGGGCCAGGCTGTCTGTGATAAATCTGAGCTTCTCAAAGTGTGGTGCACCTGCAGGAGCCACTGCTGGCTGCTGGGCTAAGACAGTGGCCTGGGCCCTTCTCTAGACCTCTGAACAAGTCTCTCAGCAGGAGGCTGGAATGCAGACTATGAGCACATACTTCAAGGTGTTCCAGACATTTCAGGCCGAGCCCCTCCTGTCTGGCTGGAAACCTCTGCCTCGGGAAGGGGACTGCTGGGAGACAAGGGTTGTGACTCCTTCTAGGCCACTGGTCCTCAGCCTGGGTTGCATGTTACAGTTCCCCGGGGAGCTCCTGAGACCTGCCCAGGCCTGGGACCCACTTGACATCATTTAGATCAGAATAACTGGAGGTGGGACTTGGGCATCTGTATATCTCAAAAGCTCTGCTTCTGAGCCACGACGCCTGTTGGATAAATGCCAGGTTCTTTCGATAAAAATCAGAGGTCTCCAGGGGTGGGTGGCCCCCGATTTAGGTGATGCTCCCCCCTTCACTACAAGACTAAATCTCATACCAAATTTAATGAGATGAAAAGATACGTATTCGCAAACAAACTGTGTCCTTCTCTCCGGCCGGAAGGGCGATGCCGAAGACAGCGATGGTCCCACGTTGGGTTGTGGGGTCCCGCAGGGGGCAGGAGCGCAGGGCAAGCCAAGGGTCAGAGGCTCCTGCCTTCTGATGGCGTTCTCGGTCGGACAAGGCCCACAGGTCCTGCCACCCCTCCTCTGACAACTGCGTGTGGTAAGTGCCACCAATTTCAGCAACGGAAATAATATACGATATATAAAATAAATGATAAATAAATAATATATAGTATGTGTAATAAATAATATAAAAATAATAAATAACATAATGCATAGAATACATAATAAAATAATAAATACATATGAAAAGCAATAACTAATAAATCATTTTAATACCCTTCATGCTAAATTTAAAAAACCCACTGGTCACTGAGTCGAGACCAAGGTTCACATTAAAGAATGTCACGACTAAGTACCCATTAGCTACTAGGACAGGTATACTGCAGTTATTTAAAACGAACACACGGACGATATAACGAGGGCAGATCCCATCACGAAGGCTTTTCCCCTGAAACGTAAGGGTGGAGGGAGAGAGGAAATGGGAAGGGGAGGCATGAGAGAGCACGGGTTTAGACTTTTGGGGTTCGGATAAAGGACCTAAAACTTGGGGTGGGTCCGGGCAAACCTAAGGGACTACTACGAAAGACGGACACTTGTCAGTCACTTAATAAAAACAGCCCTGGACACCTACGTGTGTCACAATGACGGCAGAAACGGTGCTCAGCAGGTGGCCTGCCTGCCGAAGGCTGCAGTGTGGCCTCGGCCGGGTAATGGCAGACCCCCTCCGGTCACCAGAGCGGGGCTCTCCCACCCCGCCCTGACCCCCGCCCCTCTTTCCCCTTCTGAAAAGCTCCTGCTGGAGACCAAGTCCGAGGACAGAAGGCACTTCTCAGCGGATGAGACTTCGGAGATGCAGCTCGTGGAGATGAATGGAGGCCCCCCTCACCCCGGGGGCCCCGGATCCCTCCAGCACAGTTGGGGCCGGCAGCCCCCCCCCCGCCCCAGATCCCCGCTAGCGGAATCGCAGTCCACAGGAGAGGCCGAGAGCCCGCAGGACCGAGGGGAGACAGGGCCTGCGGCGCTGGGGGGCCCTTCCCAGGACGTGGGCGTTCCCTACGTCCCCAGTGGGTCAGGGTCGCTCTGCACACTGAGGAGTCGTGATTTCTGGGCTGCTGCCGCCAGCAACAAAGCGAGGTGGTGAAGCATCCACTGTGTTATGTTAAAGTTTTTGGTTTGCTCTTTACAAAATCTTACTTTGATTGTTCGTCTATTCCTGAGAACAAAACAGGCTGTAGTGCTTTCCATTATATACAAGGGGGTCCCCCCTTCCAAAGAACAGGAATGATCTCCCGGATGGCAGGCACCTGGGAGCACAGGCTTCCCTGCTAGGAGAGTGTTCTAGAACCCGTCTGCACCCGGGCACCAGCGGGCGTGGTGGTGAGAGGCTGCGTGCGGCGTCAGTGACCTTTTCTGGAGACTCTGTCACCGCGTTTGCCCATTGCATGATGGTGACGGACACAGACACCGTGCAGCGTGACAGCGCTGAGTGCTCAGCAGGTTTGGACCCAAAATGGCCTGACCCCCAGGCCCCACCTCCCTGGTCACCCATCTCGCCCCGAGTGACTTCTTTTTGTTTCCCCGGATGAAAAGTCCTCAAAGGGAAGCGCTCTGCCGATGTGGGAGAGGTGACACACGACGCGGCAGGAGCGCTGACAGGCCCGGCGTCGGCCGTGGGGAGCGGCTCGCGGGTGCGCTGCCTCGGACGGAGGGCGCCCGGAAGGGGCTGAAGGGTAACCGTGAGAGTAACTACGCAGCTTTTAATCAATAAATTCCGGGCTTTTTTGGGTCCCCCCTCGCAACCCCTTTTTAGCAACATTTAGTAAGAGCCGTGTGCGTGTTAACGACAGAAACAGGGAACACCCCGTGAACTATGATCGTTTACCCCGTAAGTCACTCAGGACAATAGCCCCGTGCTGTGTCATCCCTGCTGTACAGGCGAGGACACTGAGGCACCGCCTGGAAGGTCATGCGATCTCCTGCAGAGTCGCCCGGCTACAAGGGCTGCGAGTCCAGCGGGGTGCCACCCCAGAGCTCCCACTTTGACCAGCAAGCTGAAATCTGAGCAGCTACAGAGACGCTACCACGGGTCATGGGTCGTGCCCTCACAGCGGCCGCGTGACATCATGCTTTAGGGCCACTGTCCCTGAGGAGGGAGTGGGACGCACGATGATGGTGTCCAAGGGACCGGGATGTGTTGGATTCCAGGGTGAGTGCCTGACACCATGCAACTGTGGGACGGGTGTCTCTGCTTTGCAGTTACCGTGGTGGTCAGATGTCACACGTGCCACGCCTGGCGTAGGACGGACTGCAGCCCTCACGTAGTTACTGTCACGATGCAGCCAAAGACAGCGTTTGTCATGAACCCATCGATGGCCTAAAGCAGTACCGCTTGGGCTGGAGTTGGGGCTCCCCCTCCCCATATTCCTGAATCCGTGAGTTCTTCAGTTTGCTAAGCTGAACTAAAAGCATTCCTCGTGCTGTGGACAGCACACCGTCACCGCCACTGAGGGCTGAGGCCGGAAGCAGCAGTGCCGACTCGCACACAACAGCCATTTGTCACTAAAGGGCCACGCGATGAGCAGAGGCCCCAGAGGCAGCACGGCCCGCACAGGACACACAGGCGGATACTCTGTGTGCGGCGGCAGCACGGCCAGATAATGAGCACAGCAGCTGCGTCCTGACACGGCCAGGGAAGTTTCTGGAAAGATAAAGACATGCAGTCCCTCACCTCCCTAGAAGGCAGTGTACGCCCCATTTCCCACTAGGGCTCACCCTGGGGCTTTGGAAATAGTGCGATGGGAAGCAAAGAGCTGTAGCCCCCTCTCCCCCCAGTAAAACACAGGTCGGCGGGCTGACCTGGACGGCAGACGCCCACGTCCTGAGGGTTCCTTACCCCCCATTTCCTACTCTGTGGGCGCAGGGAGGTTAAGAGGGAAGATCAATGAATGTTTCCCCGCTGGGAGGAAAGGGACCAAAGCGTCCGAAAGAAGAAATCCCCACTATGACCTTTAACGGAACGTTCTTGCTAAAGACTTTCAGAGAATATTCTAGATAAAGACTCTTCGGGAATGTCAATCAGTGTGCACTCTCCAGGACACCCCAAGAAGACCACGTGTTTTGCAAACTCAGCCCAACTGGGACCAAGGTCTGAGTTTCCCAAAAGGTGACCTTTCTCAGTCATTCGGCAAGGTGGGGCGGTGTACGTCGTCTGTGGGAAGGCTCCAGCCACAGCCTCGACGTGACTGTGGGGGTGTGTGTGACTGGCCCCGCGGCGGGCCAGGCACCCGGGAGTGGCCGTCCAGCGTCGCTGCCTCCGCCCGACTCGCGCACTCTGGGGACGTCATTCAGGGCCCGCAGCCCCTGCCCCGGGGCCAGGCGTGTGGAGCTGCCACGTGGATGGCAGCGTGACCGCCAATCGGGGTCCCTGGGGCGCCCTGCACCTGGGGCCCGTGTTTGAAACGCCCCTCGGGCGTGCAGCCGTGGTCCCGAGCCTCAGGCCTGTGGGCCCCTCTTGGGTCCTGCTGTTCGGACACGACCCGCTGCTGTCCTTCCGCAGCACCTGTCAGGGGACCGCAGCATGAGTCTTGTGCACCCCATAGGCTGCACCCCATATGCCCTTTATTCGAAGTCAGACTAGTTCAAACCTATTTCTCAAATGCAGTTAAACGTCTGTTACAGTTTAGCTGTTCGGAAAGCCAGTCACTTTGAGGGCCTCCCTGGGACCTCTAAAAGTGAATCTCGACGATGCCACGAGACTACCTTTTAAGTCAGACCTTCTAAACACTCTGTCCCTCTTAGCTGCAGATCTGTTTAAATATTTGCACATGATGTGTCATTAAGAAATGTCACTGTACTTATGGAGATTACTCCAAGAAGATTAAAGGTCATGCCAACCCCTTTAGGTCTTGTAAAGTGTCCTCAGATGCAGGGAAATTCCTGCAAAGTTGGAAGGCTCCTCCAATAGTAAGTTTTCTATCTGAAAAACTTACTATCAAGCAACTTCTCAGGGGGAAACACCCGGAAAAACGCAAGGACGAACGTGGAGCGAGCACGCGCACACGCACCCCCCCACCCCCCAGATTAGGATCTCTGAACCAGCCCTCCACCTAGAAATGGTGCCCCGAGCAGGGAACGGAGGCCAGGACGCCTGTGGTCCTTCCGGTCGCTGGAACTCCGCACGGTTTTCCCAGGAGCCCGGGCCACAGGGCCAGGGGGAGGTTTACGGCAGGGTCACCCACAGCGGGTCGGCTTTGTGCAGGGGTTAAGCAGTGAGTCTGAAAACCAGCCCGAGTCCCCAGCTTGTGCCCTCCTCTTTCTGTGTGTCATCTCGATGGTCTCCGATCCTCGCGGTCCTCTGAGGTCGGTGTAACGAATTCCGATGCCACACATTGCTGAATTCGAGTCCTTGCTGTAGTTTCCTCTCCAGCACGACAGCTTTCTAATACATTGCTACCGTATTGCCTGTCCTCACTAGGATGTTAACTCAGGGAAGGCAGTTACGTTGGTCTGTTTCATTCCCTGCTGCTTTCTGCAAACCTACAATGAGTGAGTGACTGCATGAATGCATGAATGCATGAATGGAGGCACAGAGAGGCTGGTGACTGTCCTCTGCCAGATGACAAGTGAGTGACCGAGTCGAGATGTGGACCCAGGCCCATGTGCCATGCTGACCTGCTAGATACGTAATGGTAGTTGTGAGGGTCCAAGACACATTCCAAGGACGAAAGAGAGAGAACATTTCCTGTGGGGTTAACTGATGAGGAGGTGCGTGCCGACAAGAAAACCAGAAGACTTAGAAGGAGCAGGAAAGGGCGTTTGGTCCCTGGCATCCGTGGGGAAGATGCAACAGCCTGTGAGAAGCTGGTGGCCGAAATCCAGAATGCAGACCTTCATCCTTCAAATTCGGACGTCTTCTCTCTAGACACCCTGTAACACGCGCTTGTGGTCACACCTGAACTCTGGCCTCCAGTCAATCCCGATCCCACCACTTGCTACTACTGTGTGGCCTCAGGCAAATTCCTTAATCTCTGCGAATGGGGGTCATTTACATGGGCTTTCTGAAGACTAAAATTTTGCATATGGACACAGAAACCACGACCAAGCGTACCGCGCAGTAAATGCCCAAGAGTGTATTATTTCCATTAGATCAGTTAGAAAGGTAACTAACCGGGTCCTTTCTGTCCGCTCCGTGTGAAAAGATTTGGGGTCCCGTTTGTAACAGCACCTGCTTTGCCTGACAGCTGATCCGGGATGCGGCCAACTGCTGGGGGGCGGGGGCGGGGGTCCTCAGCGGGCTTCCCTGCAGACCCCCGCGTTTCAGGTGAGCCGTTAGGCCGCAGGGCAGGTTCTGAATTCGGAACGATACAAATAGTCTCAACAGCTAATGGCACCCCACCGCCACGTGTACCCATCACAAGTATCTTTTATTATCGTCCTGTGCCCATGTGGGAGACCACGGTTTAGAACCGCTAGGTGAGTGAACGACGCTGAGTGTTTAGGAAGCGACAGGGGCCCAATGTAAACCGGGGTCGCCCCCCCCCCGATGTAGGACCCCGCGCTCAGAATGCCGGTTCGTTACATCCAACGTGCTGAAGAAGAACCGACCTTCCGAGGCGACAGGGTTCAGAAACGTGCGTCCAACGAAATGTTTCTAGCATCTTCAGGTTAGAGAAGTGGTGGGACTTCCCTCCCAAATGTGTGCCCGGGCTCAGGGAAGTGCACGTTTAAAAGAGCTAAGGAGAGACCAGTTGCCCTCGCGGCCTCCCCCGCCGGAGGGCCCGGGCTGAAAGGTTTGGCCGTTCGCGGTTCCGCAGCCGGGATCCCGCGCCTCCCCGCCTCGTCTCCAGGCCCCACTGGCTGAAACGTGTTGGGGTGGCGACGTCTGTCACAGGTGGGGGCGGCTCGGAGGCATCGACTGCAGCGCGGGCCTCCTCCAGCTGGAACTGGATGGTATCCAGTAAAATATGGGCATTTTGTTCCAAGGCATGCCCAAAAAAGGCGCGGGGAGAGGAGCGCGGCCACCCCCACCTTCGCCGAACACGCTCCTCCAGGGGCGGCCTGCCGGCAGCCGCGCTCCAAAATTGGCAACCCGGGCCTCGCAGCCGCCTTTTTTTAGCCCACATTCCCCAAACCAGGGAAGAGGCGGGTGACTATAAATGCAAATTGGAGCGGGGGCGTCGGCAGGCAGGCCCGTGAGCGCGGGGAGTCTGGCTAAGGGAGACCCCGCGACCTCAGGCGCCCTCCGCTCCGTGCGCGCCGGGCGCCGCCGCCGGGAGGGACGCTCGGAGCAGCCGCTCCCCGCCGGGCCGCTGCCCCCGCTTCCGCCTCCCCGGCGGCTGCAGGACAATGCGCGGCCTCTTTTCCGCCGGGGGTGAGGGAGGGGAGGCCGGATTAGGGCCCGCGCCTTCCGGCCGCAGCCTCCCACCCCGCCCCGCCCCGCCCCACCCCACCCCCCGCGCCGGCCGCGCACAGGTGGTTTTCCGCTCGGGAGGGGCAGGCCCCGGCCCTTTTATATAACAATAGACAGCGCGCCGGGGACGCGCCTCCCGGTCGCCGAGGCCCCGGCCGGGCCACGCCTCCATCCGGCCCCGCTCCCGCCCGCCCTGCGCCCCGCGCCCCGGCGTCTCCGCCAGCACCTCCCCGATTACCTGCTGGCTCTGCTGAGCGGCGGAAACGTTCCCCGGATCTCCCAGCCCTCCTTGGGTGCCGGGGTGGGGGTGGGGGACCCGGCCGGAACAACTCTCCTTCACCCGCCCTGGGCCGCTACGGAGTCCACCGTTTCGCACTCGGCCCGGCGCCCACCGAGCGAGGAGGCAGGGGCGGCGGGGTGCCGGCAAGGGGTGCAAAGCGCAGGCGCCGCCGATGCTCCGCGAGTGCCCGCCGGCCGGCAGGGGAGGGGGCTGCGGCTCAGGCAGGGAAGAGGGGAACCCGGCGCCGGGTGGGGTGGAGAAGGCTCCCCTCGGACGAGCCTCCCTGTCTACAGTAACCAATGGCCGGGCCCGCCTGAGCCCCGCAGTCTGCAGGCTGGGACGGAGGACTGTCCCACGCCTCGACGCTGGTGGGGACAGCCGGCCGGCTCCGCGCGACCCCGTGCACCCCACAAGGGCCCCGCCAGCCCCGTCCCTTGTCCGAAGCTGAGCTAGCTGCCTTAGAAATTAGCAAGCGCGACCCCCACCCCACAACGCGCGGTGGGTGACGGTGCGGGTGGGGTGGGCTTGGATCCCCGGAACAATGGCTTCTAAGGCCTCCTGCGGCTGGAGGGGGAATAAAAGCATCAGTTTGTCTCTGCAGTCTCCACTGTTTAACAAATATATGTAAAACGCTATTTTAAAAGAGCTTTCTTCCTATTTTCTGAACGACAGGCATTTGTTTGCTTGCTTCAAAATGTTTCAATATAATCCTGGTTTGTTTGGAAAAATGTTGAATGAGCATTTAACACCTCATCGGTCAATCAAGTCCAGACAGTCCAGCAGCCCCAACACAGTTACGGCTAAAAGAACATCAGAGCAAACAGCTGGGCTTTTTAAACTGGCAAATACAAGCCACACCGCCTAAAGGAGGGCAGGGGCGGGGGGGAGGGGGGACTTTGAGGCGAACTCCGGTCCCAACGAGTTTAAAGGGAAAAAAAAAAGTCAGCCCAAGTTTTCCTAAAGCTGGCTTGCGACCACGGGCATCGCGAACGAGAGCTTTTGTGCCTGCTAATTGCACTATTTGTGCGCAAAAGTTCCGAGGCGAAGTGTGAACTCTCAACAGAAGGAAACATGAGACAACCGGAGTGCCCTGGTTTATGTGCCCTGCTCCTCCGCCGCCGCCGCCTCCTTTCCTTTCTCCTTCCTCCCGCCGAGCCCGCTGTTGCAGCTTGTTTGCACTGGGGCTTATCCGGAGCGGAAATTCCTTTCCGTTTTTGTGAATGACAAACTCATTAACAATTCATCAACACAACCTGTTCCAGCCGGCCCGTCTCCACGGCAACAGCCCCTTCCGCAGCGCGCTCATTGGCTGGCCCAGAGAATGTATCCATTGAGGCGCTCGCTGTTTGTATCCATTGAGGAGCTGCCTCGCGCAGGGGTGTGCGAGAGCTGAGTCCAAGCGAGTGGGAGCAAATCGAGGCTCGAATAATCCGAGGAGAAAGACGCCTGGGGTGGATTTGAGGTGCAGCCTTGGAGGGAGGGATTAGGAGCCGCTGGACTTCATTTTACCTTCCCCTCTCATTAGCTCGGTGTCCGAATTGATTGGATTTCATTCACTTGGGAGGAACAGAACTGTCTGGGCAGCTTCATTCAGAGAGATTCATTGACACCGAAAGTGAGCGGCCGCAACCGGGTGCAGAGGGAACCGCCGGCTTCGCCCCTGTCTCGCCTTCCCCAACCGCTAACCCGGTGCGGGAAGGGCGAGGTGGAATTCAACTCCGCTCGGTGAGCGGCGGCTTCGCGCGGCGTGCTCGGCCTATGTCTGCCCCGAGGGGCGTCTGCTAGGCACCCCGCTCTCTCTCAGCTCGACCCCCATGATAGATACGCTCAGACCCGTGCCCTTCGCGTCGGACATGGCGATCAGCAAGACGGTGGCGTGGCTCAACGAGCAGCTGGAGCTGGGCAACGAGCGGCTGCTGCTGATGGACTGCCGGCCGCAGGAGCTGTACGAGTCGTCGCACATCGAGTCAGCCATCAACGTGGCCATCCCGGGCATCATGCTGCGGCGCCTGCAGAAGGGCAACCTGCCCGTGCGCGCGCTCTTCACGCGCGGCGAGGACCGGGACCGTTTCACCCGGCGCTGCGGCACCGACACCGTGGTGCTCTACGACGAGAGTAGCAGCGACTGGAACGAGAACACGGGCGGCGAGTCGGTGCTCGGACTGCTGCTGAAGAAGCTCAAAGACGAGGGCTGCCGGGCGTTCTACCTGGAAGGTACGTGCCCGGGGAGCGCAAGGCGCGGGGCTGCGGGCTGCCGGCGGGGCGCGCGGACGGGAAGTGCCCTGGCTGCGCTGGGCCGGCGCTCCGGAACCTCACTGCCCCGCCAGGGGTCGTCCGCCGGCTCCCGGCTGCCAGCCTCGCGCGGCAGGGCCGGCGCAGAACGCACCCTCTTCCTGGCGGCAGGCACGGCCGTTTCTTTCTGGTTGGTTCTCCTTCCTACCCGGAATAGCCTCCACCTTTCCCTGCTTTCTAGCGTTTGATTTTGAATTAACATTTGCAGGAGAGTAGAGGTGGTTGGGGGTGCAGCTGGGTACCTTCTAGCTCCTCAAAATATTCGGGAAAGTTGCCATCTTGTGCGTTTCCGGATTCCAAAGAATGAGGGTTCCACTGCCAGAGGTGCCCATGTGTCCTTCTTGTGTCCGGCATTGCGTGTAGGGGGTTCTTAGGACGCTCTAGCCTTCCCGGCTGCGGCTTCCAAAGCTGTGAAAACTACTACGGGATCTCGGGTTACACGATCGCTCTTCTCGTCTTGGCAGGTGGCTTCAGTAAGTTCCAAGCCGAGTTCGCCCTGCACTGCGAGACCAATCTAGACGGTTCGTGTAGCTGCAGCTCGCCGCCGTTGCCAGTGCTGGGGCTCGGGGGCCTGCGGATCAGCTCCGACTCCTCCTCGGACATCGAGTCTGACCTTGACCGAGACCCCAATAGCGCCACGGACTCCGATGGCAGCCCGCTGTCCAACAGCCAGCCTTCTTTCCCTGTGGAGATCTTGCCCTTCCTGTACCTGGGCTGTGCCAAGGACTCCACCAACCTGGACGTGTTGGAAGAGTTCGGTATCAAGTACATCTTGAACGTCACCCCCAATTTGCCGAATCTCTTTGAGAACGCAGGGGAGTTTAAATACAAGCAGATCCCCATCTCGGATCACTGGAGCCAAAACCTGTCCCAGTTTTTCCCTGAGGCCATTTCTTTCATAGGTGAGACTGACACCCTTGTTCGGACTTTTAAATGCAAAACTTTCAGCCCTTCATGGAATTTATGCTGTTAACCTTTATTGCTGTTTGCTAATTTGTCGGAGTACAGGTCTCTAATGTTCAGAGGGTGTTCTTAATTCTGGTTTATCGTCTTGCTACCAAAAAAAAGGTGCCTTTTGATTATCTGCATAGCACAGGTGTATTTAAAATGTTTCCCAACTCTGAATTCAGTCATTTGAAAGGGGTGGGCCGTTCATGATCAGACAACAGAATTTTCTTACAGTGGCTGGACCGGGCTGGGGGGAAAGGGGGAGGATAGAAGGAAGTTCTTAAGGGAAGCGGGAATTCTAGCTTTGCTTTATAATTTTAAAAGAGCTGGGAGTTATTTTAGGACATCAAGTTACCTAGTTGTTGCAAAGCCCTCTGAATGCTAGATGTTGTAATCCAGTTGACTGTTACCGTGATACCGGTTAACAGTGAGACAGTGAGGGTAACCTGAGCCCAGCAGGCAGGACTGGGCTGGAAGCCTGGAGAAGCGAATCTCCAGGCATTGTAATGCATTTCCTATTACAAAGGAACTCATTTTCAGGCCATGTCGACATCCTGTTCCTCCTAATGGGCCGTCCCCTGTGACTTCCCTCTCTCTTTTAAAATGCCTGAATACCTCCATTGTTAGCTGCACAACAGTTGGAGAATAATTTAATAGACCCTTGCAATCTGCTTGTCTGTATAAAAGGCATTCACTACCATATTGCAGGGTTTCTGGTATTCACATGCTGAGGCAAAGAATGCACACATTAAGGAGTTTTTTGTTGGCAGAAACTTAATACAAAAGCTCCCTTTTCAGAAAATATCTGAAATATGTAATTGTGCCCAGCGTACATGTTTCATGGCAGTCATACATTTTCTGCTGCCTGCAGGGCTCAGCTACCGCACACGATTATTTTTTAAATTCATTTTTTTTCCAGGCTGATATTTCACAGAGGGTGGTTTTTCAGTCTACTGAACTCTTGCCTTTTTGTGTGTTTACAGATGAAGCTCGGGGCAAAAACTGTGGCGTCTTGGTGCATTGCTTGGCTGGCATCAGCCGCTCGGTCACTGTGACGGTGGCTTACCTTATGCAGAAGCTCAACCTGTCAATGAATGATGCTTATGACATCGTCAAGATGAAGAAATCGAACATCTCCCCCAACTTCAACTTCATGGGTCAACTGCTGGACTTCGAGAGGACGCTTGGCCTGAGCAGCCCCTGCGACAACCGGGTCCCTGCGCAGCAGCTGTACTTCACCAACCCCTCCAACCAGAATGTCTACCAGGTGGACTCCCTGCAATCCACGTGAAAGGCCCCACACGCCTCCTCGCTGGGCTGTGTCCTTTCCTTTAGCAGTTTCTCTTGGCAGCAATAGCTGGGCCGCCTTCTTTGTATGTGGCCCAGGGTGTCCACATGACACCAGCTGCCTGTATGAGGCATGGTTACCACGTGTGGAATTGGTTATAACAAAGGGAGAGATTTGCTCCGGGCTCGTTGGAAGAACAAGACATGCTGTATAGATAGATAGATACGGGCCGGAGGCTCGCCCCATGCCCACGTATGTGTACAGCCTACCCATGCAGGGACTGGAATTCGAGGACTTCCAGATCAATAGGGTAGGACCAAATGATAGGACAGGAACGTCACGGTGTTCTTTTAGGGGCTCATGACTGTTTCCTTTTGCGTCTGGAACTGACTGTTGTCTTCAGTGAAGACTGATTCAATTTTGCATATAGAGGAGCCAAAGACAGGTTTCAGCTCTGCATTTGTAGTATCAGTTTGCAAAAAAACAGTTAATAATAAGTAGATTGATCTGATACTTCAATTATTGTAAATATGTGATCTTAAATCACTTGGCAACGTTTGTTTAAATTGTGTTTTCTTTTTTTCCCCTTTGGGTTTAAAAGAAATCGTCCAAAGGGAAAAAGCAGCGTACCACTTCTTAAAACAAAAAACCCCAGAAACTTCTGCTCTTGTTTAATCCAAAGGATATGTTTGCAGCATGCTCGACTTAACCAATTCTGAATATTTTCACGGACACTATTAGTGCTGAGACCTGGGTATGGTGCAGTCTGATGTCTCTTATTTATCTTCCTGGTGATTTTATTTTCTTCCTTTTATGTGGTTTGACTCTGCCTTACCTTTGTAAATACTTTGGCTTGTGTTGTCTTAAAAGGGGACATCTTGGGAAGGCACTGCCATGGGGGCTCATCTTTTTTTTTTTTTTTTTTTTTAACTTCAGCTGTGCTAAACAGTATATTACCTCTGTACAAAATTCTTCAGGGAGTGTCACCTCTAATGCAATACTTTGGGTTGGTTTCTTTCCTTTTAAGAAATTTGTATAAAACTGGAAGAGTGTGTGTGAGTGTGGGTACCCATTGGATGGACAGAGTGCCTATGATTGCGAGGAGAGTTAAGTGGCTCCATTCTGTTCGTGGTGTAAAGTTTTGAGGAGAAATTTATTATAAGAATGTAAAACCTTAAATTATTAATAAATAACTATTTTGGCTATTGAATGTGTGTGTGTGTTTAAAATCCTTCATTGCACCAGCCTATGAAGTGACAGATTTTAGGTATTTTTCAGTCGGGGCTGACGCTGGCTTGTAAAGCATATGTAGTCAAGGGCAAGGTTCTCAACCTTTCCAGCCTATTCCAAGAATGTTTCTCAGGGAGAGTTTATGAAATGAGTCTTTAGCTTCAAACAGAGATGACATAGAATGCACTGATGGTATTATATAGGGGCCATACTTTCTGTGAATTTATATAGATAGTTCTGGCCTCTTGTCATGCTTGTGAAGAAAAATGAAGCCAAAATATACCTTGCTGCTGAGCATGAGATTTGCATATTCATGAACAGTCATGGAGAGGGTATAGCAGAAGAACAAGGTGACAGTCACAGCGTTCATCTGCCTTTCCTTCCCTGTCAGAATCCGCTCACTAATACGCATGCCAGGGAGAAAGCAGAGGCAATTCTTACCCCAGCCTGATTCTGTCGGGCAATTCTGGGAAATGGTGCTGGTGTTGGAATCATAAATGAAACAGCAGTGGTGTCTCCTTTCTCACGTACATGGCAAAGTGTATCTAAGCTTTCTCACGGGTGCCTGGATGTGACTTTAACATTGGCACTTGACGTGACGCTTGGCCACACCTGTACTAATGTGCTTTGGGCCTAACTGGTTTCGAATGTGGGTCAGAAACCACCACTGAACCTTGAGATTATTTTGGACAGTTTCTTTCAGGGTAAAAGGTTTACTATCCTGTCATTTTCCTTGGGACATCCCCTCCCCTTGTCCCCTGTGTAAAAGGACACAAACACGAAAGGGGTAAAAGGCAGGTGTATAAAACCAGAAGAACTGGGATGTGCCTACGTTGTGTGTCCTCTCCCAATGACCTTGGTCCCTTTACCTGTAGTGGGGAGGAATGTGAGCTTTTCACCCACCTGACACGGGAGATGCCAGTTGGATTGTAATCTCCATGAGAGGAGACAAGTGGCCCTGGTTTTATGACGATGCGATCCAATTGTCCAGTGCGACTTTCAGCAACTCAGCATGTATGACAGGCCAACAA
Organism: Lyroderma lyra; assembly: GCA_004026885.1. Taxonomy (NCBI): domain Eukaryota; kingdom Metazoa; phylum Chordata; class Mammalia; order Chiroptera; family Megadermatidae; genus Lyroderma; species Lyroderma lyra. The sequence continues at coordinate 76,567 of PVJL010006221.1, read as the reverse complement.
ATGGTGCAGAAATACTCAGTCAGTCTCTCCCATTTGGCTGCCCCAAGTCAGCCGGGGCTCCGAAAGGAGAAGTGGGTTGCAGTTCAACTTGGCTCGTGTTAATCCAGCTCTGAGCCTTTTCCGCTCCTGGCGGATTCCCTGCACGGCCTGTTCAAAGTCGGGATTTGCAAGCAGCCTTAGCAATTTCCTGTCCAGCTGCCGCTCAAGGAGCTGTGTGCTTCTCTTCCCTCCACCCGCCCCACCCCCTGCTTTTTTTTTTCTGGTTTCTTTTCTTTTTCTTTCTTTTTTTCTTGAACATGGGCTGGGGATAATTTTAGTGCATTTCCTCTGGGTGGATTATCCTCGCCTTTCCTCGGAGGGCTTGCATACACTGAGTTCCTACTGCTCTGCCCCGGCCGACAGCTGGCCTCCCCAGCACTTCCTCCCGCTCACTGTGGGTTTGTTGTTTGTCAGTCCACTTCTGAAATTAATAATGTTTTCTGGCCGGGCGCCAGCAGCCATTACCACAAAGGGGAAGTCACACATATGAATAGCAGGAAGCCATGAGGGTCACAGTGGGCGCTGGACCTGCACAGGGAACAGCATGGAGCCGGGCCCATTCAGCAAGTGTCTGACAGCGATTTGGGGAGAGGGCGCTGGGGGCTCCCTGCCTTGAAACAGCTCGAGCTGTGAAAAAAAAAAAAGTTTCCAGTAAATTGGTAGCAAATGGTCTTTGTCATCAGTCTTAATAAAAAAAAGAGGAAGCAAAAAGAGTTTAGGGCTCCCATAAAGCTGCCATGTTTGGGACCCCCGCCCCCACCTCCCGGAGTATTGTTTCCTGAGGCTGGGGGACCGAGGGGGACCCCCGTCCGTCTGGCGTCACAAAAGGACTCATGTTAAAGGGGTGGTTTTTATGGGTCACGCAGGCCGGGAGATTCAAAGCGCTATTCTCTCGCTTTCTTCTGTGGAAGGTGGGAGGTTGTAGGGACAGCGGGGGCCCCCACCGCGCCCCGCCTTCCTCCCGGCCGAACCTCCGTTCCGTGGCTTCCTTTGTGCTTGCACGAGCCGCGGGAAGGCGATCAGTTTGCATCTTGGAGTTGGGCTCACTTCCTGAACGCACCCGCGCCGTTGCTAGGGCAACCCTTGCCAACAGCTGCGGCTCCCCGGCCTCCCCCCTCACCTGCTGTCCCCATTAGGGCTTCCTCGGGTCTCCGAGAAGGCGTTACCTTTCCTGGCCTTCTGCAGGGGGCTGCGGGGGCCTTTCCGGAGAGCGGGTTAGCTGCAGGTTCTGTGGGGGCTGTGGGGGCCTTAGGGAATGCACTCGGTAATGGTATAAAGTGGTTTGAGGGTTAAGATCAGATGGGGAAGGGATTATCTGGGGATAGAAATCCAGCCCAGCCTTCAAAGGGGTGAAAACGGACACTTCCGTGACCCAGCAATTAGGAGACCTGAACTCTAACTCTTGCTCTTTCAGGAATGAATGGGACAGCCCTGGGAAAGTCACCCAACCTCAGGGAGCTGTCTTCCTCTGGTCTGTGAATGAGAGAGGCTTTCTTTCTTTGTAGGATTCTCTTATCATTCCAGCCTGCTGGTCGTGGATCCGTGACACTTACTAGATGATACAACGAGGTGCAGAGCACGTGAAACAACGCACGTTTATGAAGAGTATCAGATGCTGTACTTCGCGTACAGCATTGTCTCATTTAATCCTCAGCACAGCTCTGTAAGATAGGTCCTGTCATGATCCCTGTTTTTCAATGAGGAAACGGAGCAGAAAGAGGCCAATAACCCCTAAAGTCACCTCATGGGACATGGTTGAACTGAGCTTTGATGCTTTAGCTCTTGTAAACTGCTTGTCATCAGTATTTGCTCGTTTTTGTAAAGTCCCGTGATGCTGGCGAGGAAGTGATGACCCCCTTTTACAGCTGAGGAAGTGGAGGAAGCAGAGGTTAAGTGACCTGCCCAATCAAACCCAAATTCGACAGCCAGATTGTGACAGAGCCAGAGGGCCCCAGCTGAGAAGTTGCCAAAGAGTCATCCTATCTGTCCGGAAGTTTCCTTTCTCTCTCCCCACAGAGAAGGTGCCCTCTCTTGGGCTCAGGAGCACATAAATGACAAAATTGATTTTCCTAACGCTCTCTAGGGTGGTTAGCAGCTGTGCAGCGTGCCCGTGACTTTTGCCCACACTCCCCTTTCGGGATTATGCAAGTGAACTGGCCCTGGGGAAATTTACTTCCTCAATTTGAACCTGGGGTGGAGTGGGGTTGTGGGGGATGCGGGGAGAGAGAAAGAGAGAGAGAGAGAAAACACACCGCGGAAGTCTTCAGAAGGAATAGATCATGTGGTAGGTAGCTGGCTATAAGTAAATATTCTTGAAAAGCCATCTTTAAAAATCAGTCTTCAGACCTTAAACTGCTTCAAAAGGATTACTTTGGATATACATTCATATGCAGTTCCCCACCTAGTGATAATCATTTCCCAAAAGGTCCTGCAGACTTTCAAATACCTTTATTCTTCTTGTGTCCTTATCACAATTGGCCCAGTCCAGTTTTGGGGACAGAATCATCAAATTTCTTTAGTCCCAAATTGATTTCCTAAGAGTATTTAAGGGTGCAGAACAAAGTTCAAACAACTCACAAATATTTATCCAGGCCTTTGGTCTGTATTACACTGAAACAAGGTTAAAATAAAAGGCAACCAAACACTTAACAAGTCCTCAAAGGCTGAAGGCAATGTCATGTTTCTAAGTGTGACCTCATAAAGTTTCTGTTTGTGGCCCAAATAGAAGTGGAACCTCCAAGGAGCAATTGGCAAGCCCTGGTATGCCCCTATATGCTGCTGCAATCCAAATAACATTTTAGACACTATATTTGATTTTTTTTTTATATAGGAAAGGATTAACAGCCCACATGTATGCAATTTGGCCCACCCACTTCCTTATTTTGTCATGGAAAATACCTTTTGAGAATGTGTGCATATCCATTGCCTTTTAGTGATGAGAAGTTTGGGTCAGCGTACCTACAAAAATAAATGTTTAGGCACACAAAGGAGAACGAGAGGAAATAGCATATATTATTTGGTAATGACATCCCAAAGAACACCCAGCAAGTCTGAGAAAAGTTCCTGCTTGTAAGCTAGAATCCCCCCATTTCTGCTTTTGGAAACAACCTAACTATTGATTATATTAGGTGGTTTGTCATGAGGTCCTGTTTAATTCCTACTGTGAATACTAACAGGAGGAGGAGAAGAGAAAGAGGGGAAGGTACAAAACGGGGTCCTTGGGAACACATGGCGCCCAGGACACTTGTAGCAGGATTGTCTCTTTAGCTTCGTACTGTTATACTTGCTAGATAGCCAACTATCCCCAAACTTAGCCGCTTCAAACAACACCAGTCACTTACTCTGTTCATCAGCCTGCATTTGGGCAGCAGGGAAGGCTGGCATCTGCTCAGCGCTGTATTGTGTAGGGTAGCTAACTGCAGGCCAGAGGCGCCATTTCCAAAATGGCTCCCTCTCTTGGCTGGGAAATTGGTTCATCTCCACGTGGCCTGAATTTCCACAGTATGGTATCTAGGTTCCATGGGTGACACCTCAAGTGACAGAGCCAGATTGCATTGGCTTCAGGGACCTAGGCTCAGAAGTCACTTCTGCTGTACACGGAGGTCTAGAATGGTTCAAGGAGAGATGAGGAGGGGCAAGATTCTGAAAGAGCACATGGGAAAAGAAAATATTGTTGCAGCCATTTTTGGAAAACACTGCCTGCCCCATGTTACATGGAGGCTGTTTGAATGTAGGCCTCTAAGAAGTAATAGCGAGACCCCTATTAATCTCATGTTTCTATCTTGAAAACACAGTTGTCAACAACAGCTACAATTATTCCTTTAATCCGACTCTTGTTTTCATTTGTCTCTAATGGTCACCATACGGCATGCTATCAAAACAAATAAGATTGACCTATAAATTAAAATATAAAATTGTTTTATAAAAGAATATTGATGTTTTCATTTTGGCAGAGAAGATATCATTGGGTCTAGATTCACCCAAGTTATTGAGGGTAGTGATGGTTCATTATTTCCATGCAAAATGGTATTCCATGGCATTCCATAGTATTCCATTGTAGTAGATCATCTTACATTGGCAGACAATTGTGGATTTTTCCCCAGTTTTAACTATTATGAACAATCTGCTAAGAATACTTTAATGCATGTACCCTAATACACATGTGCACATGTTTCCCTGGGGTATACAAAGGAGTGGAATAGGTAAAGGCTGTGTAGACCCCCAACTTCAGATAATGACAAATTGTTTTTGAAGTGCTTGTACTAATTTGCATTCCCATCAACTGTATTTGAGATTTTATACATTTTCATATTTTTGTCAACATTTGATATCGTCAGACTCTTCAGTTTTTGCTTATCTGGTGGATAGGAAATGGTTACTAATTATGATTTTCATTTTCATCATTCAATTCCTAATGAAGGTGAGTGCTACACTTGATCTTAGCCAAAAGGCCGAGAAGCGATGAAGGTGAGTGCTTATGTTGATATTTTATCTTGAGAAGTGCCTATTCACGTCTCTTGCCACATTTCCAATTGGGTTACTTCTGTTGTTCATATTGATAGAAGAAGTGTTTTGATTCTGAATACTGAATGTATGCATCGAAAATATCAATGCAATGCTTTTCAGATTTTGTTTCTCTCATTCTCCTCAGGGAATGCACCTCCTAGGTATATTTGGGGGCAGGTTGTATATTGCATAACTCTAAAAGGTGTCAATCAGAAAAACAATGACAAAATGGCAGTGCCCAACCTGCATAACCTTACATGGAGGTGTTTGAGGCTCATTTTTTTTTTTAAATCAAGGGACTTGTGGGTAAGAATATTTGAGAACCACCGATTGAATCTGTGTAACAAACATGGAAATAGCATCAGAAAGACTGAGTTAAAAGAGTAACTACTTTTGATTATCTAAAGCTAAATGGAGCTGATCTAGAAGCATTTTTGGGTATACTAAATCAAACTAAATTTTAAAGAGGGAGTGGTTATTCACAGATGTGTGAAAATGTTATTACAGGTGTAAGTGATATATTATGCCTGACTTTGGAAGTATGAAAAGACAACTTCTTCAGAAGGCATGACAAGAATTTTTTCAAGTTGTGGAACAGAGAGCAAAAATCGAGATGCCCAGAGATACGAGGGATGAAATTTAAAGAGAATTTGCTGAGCATAGAAATAACTATGGTTTTTAGTTTGCCTAGATTCCCTTCCCAGTTACATCTGGCTGCAGAATCCTATTCTATCAGGAAGATTAGGTTCAGAAACCTACTATAGAGAACATAAATGAAAGATCATTAAAATCCACGAGTGCTTTATCTATTCTGTAAAAGTCAGCAATGGGGCTTCTTGGCCTGGTAGGATAACGACACAGAATCATTTGAAACTCGGGCTTATTCTAGCTTTGATTACCACCATCTCAAGATGGCGACTCCATCGCCGATCATCGTATTCATACTCCAGGCCCTAGGAAGAAGGAAGGAGGGAGGAAAAAGAGTGGGCTTTCCTGCAGAGTAAGTGGTCTTAAAGAAGCTTCTTGGAAATCCTACACCAGACTTGTATTCTCTGTACTGAACCGCCAGAATTAATCATATCACCATAGCCAAAGAGGTTGGGGGATGTAGACTTTTAGTTGGGCCCATGCTCCCCTCATAGCAGGTTCTGTTCCTAGAGACGAAGGGGGAGACTGAAAATTAGTCATCTACTTTCATTCCTGGGGGAAACCCCACTCCCACCACAAGGCAGGGTTCCTGATCCAGGCAAGGCCAAGAAGAGTGCCTCATTTTCCCATCTCAGTGATGGGTTCAGGGATAAGACTTGCTTCAAGCCCAGCCAATCAGGTTACACTCTGTCTGCATTTTCCCAAGGAAAGGGTTTTTTCTTAATGTTGCTAAGTCCCAGATGCACTGAATCGCTGGATACGAGGCCTGGGAATCTGCTTTTTAGAAAAGATCCCCAGGTGATTCTTTTGATTGTCCAGTATGGGACTTAGTGGATTTGCAAGATGCATTAAACTAGTAGTTAATTTAATCTAGCATCTCCTTTTCAGGGGCTTCAAAGAAGAGCGTGAGAAGGAGCTTGCTACATTTCATAACGTGGGAGATGAAAAGGCTGAGCCTATAGTTTAGCTGTTACTGAACCATAGGATATTATGAGCTCACTACTAAAGACTCTCTCAGAGTTACGAATTTTTCTAGTTTATTATGTGCCCCATAAAACTAGCATTTGAAAACATAAATTGTCCTAAAAATACTTTAATTTCACCAGAGCTTCTAGGTCTGCTTTGCTGAAATTTGGTGTCAAAATCTGTATTCACTCTATCAGTATTCTTTGTGGTTTTATAGAGTCCCATCAACTCTCATATTTTGTCTTTCCACACTGAAATGTTTTAAAATCTTTCTGTTTTGTTTTGGTTTTTTTTAGCCTTAATAATCTTAAGTGACCTTCTTTGGTGAGGTTCCAGTTTCATTATGACATCTTTGAGATTTAATGACTGGAACTCCACCCAGTATTTTTGGAGCAGATGAATTCTGGTGTCTTTGTGTGTATATGTGTGCGTGTAGGCGAGCACTCATAAACTTGTGCTTTCTATTTTGTTTTTTAACATCCTTCCTGATGATGCTGGCTTTTGTGACTGCCACAATACGTTGGACCGACTTCTTCAGGGAATGGCCTGCGATGATGCCATCATCCTTTTCCTGGATCACGTCTGCACTCGGATGCCTTGGTCTCCCGAGGACAAGGTGGGTTCTTGTTTCCTGTGGGCGCTAAATGCCGCCATCTCCACTGAGCGTCAGCGTTCCCTGCCCACTCCCACAGCTCTGGGAGATCTTCTCGATGTTTCTTCTTGTCAGTTGGCATTTCAATGGCCAGAAAAATCTCGATGCCATTTATAAATTTGAGATTTCATTTTATTGATGTTTAAATCACTGTTGCAAAATGGCAAGCAAGAAGGGTCCATGCACGGATGCATGACACACAATTTTTAATATAACCTCAAATGGAAGAGCAATTATCCCTTTAAAGCACCCCTATAATATCCATCAGCAATCTGCAAATAATAATAGCATCTTATTAAAAAATCGTGAGCCTCCTATGAAAATGTAGCTTTATGATATTATGATATCATATAATTATAATAATTACTGCACCCCAACTCCTTGCTCCCCTCTCCCCCCACCTCAATTCCAATGAAATTATTATTTCCAAACCCTCCATATAAAGAATGTTGAAATTGCCCCGATTTCTGTGCAAAGTTCACATTTTACGGGCCCTCTCACTCCTTTACAAAAGCCATTAAGAGTTAAAAAGTTTTTAAAAGGGAGATGCTGGCTGAGTGGGCCATCGGCTGTGCCTGTGGTTTGATGAGGCATCTCAGTTCAGATCCGGTTCTCAGCGGAACGATGGTTACGAGCTCCATCAGTGGGTTCAGTCTCTCCAGGCAGAAATCCAGACCCCTCACTTACTAGCATGTGACCTTAGGCAAGTTACTCAGTCTGTGAGCCTTGATTTCCTCATCTGCACAATGGGAATAATAATGCTACTTAGCTGATGGAGCTGTAGTGAGCATTGAGTGAGACAATTGATATAAAGCATTTAGTGCAAATAAATTATGATTGATGAGGCTCTGAGGAGTGGAATTATAGTTCATTCATTCATTCATTCATTCAATAATAAACAATCTCTTGTGTTCAAGGAATGTTTTGGGGATGATGAAATATAACTTACATATAAATCTTGACCTCTAAACCTTGAAATAAAACTAAAGATGAAAGAAATCATAGTAAGGTATAGAGTGAAAAATAGCATAACGTTAAAAACACAGGCTCTGGATTTACAAATTTACAGGCTCAAATATTAACTTTGCCACTAGCTACCTGTGTGACCTTAGGCCAGTTACTTAAAATTTTCCTCATTAAAAATTTCCTCTTCTCATCTGTGAAAAAAATGATCATAATAGTTCTTACCTCCTAGTGTGGTTATCAGGATTAAATGAGAAAATGCATGTGCCACTTTGGCACATAGAAAGTAGTGTTACCTAGTTCCACAAAAAAACTTCTGGAAGAACTAATGCAGGAATTCAGAGCAGCACGGGAATGGTTCTAGTTTCTGCACATGGCTGCTAAATCACAAAGCCAATTTATTAATATCAATTTATCAAGGAATTCACACTGAGCTACTACCATGAGGCTGGCCCAGCTGTCCTATGAAGTAGGTTTTAGAAGGATATGAAACCCTGTCTTTCAGATGAGAAAACAGAAATCCAGAGAGTTTCCGTTAAGGTTGCCAAAGGTTCCCTAAGTAAGTTTTCGTTGTTCATAGATCTGTTTGACTCTAAAGCCCAGGTGCTTGATATCTATCTGCCTTGCCCACTCCGAGTGCTGTGGGCAAGCCTCCCACTAGCCACTCCTTCCCCAAGATGGCCGATGAAAGTGTCAGGAGAGCTGAATCCCTCACAGCAAGGCTGCTGACGGGCATGGAGTCAGAGGAGTTTGTGGCATACCTCATCCAGTCTGTAATGGGGTTAAGACAACATTGCTGCTAAGTGATCAGGAAAATAAAACAAAATAAAGCTCACATCTCTTCAGTCACGGGACCATTGAGGCCCACTGGATGGTTCTAGATAATCCGGACAAATTTATGTCCTTTGGCTCTTCCGTCCTTGTCTGTTTTCAGGAGTTTCAGTACTTGCCACACTGACTGTCAAGCACAAATTAGATTCCTTGTTCTATCCTAAGCCTTGATGAAAGATGAGAAACACTCCAATTTCATCAACAGCACATCAACATATTTTTCTAACAGTAAAAATGCAATCTACATTATTTGAGCCCTTTCTCTGTGTCAGGCTAGATGCCATATGCAAACGATCTCCTCTAACCTTTGGTACCTTCTTTCATAGTAGAGATCGCTTTCGTAAGTGCAAACACCCTGGTGTTAGATTGCTAGGTTCAAATCCTTACTCTACCACTTACTAGCTGTCTGGCTTTAAGCAAGTTGGTTAACCTCTCTGTGCCTCAGTTTCCTTATTGCTAAAATGGAAATAATATAGGGACACGGTAGAAAACGAATCAATACACTTGGTGTTCTTAGAATAGTGCCTTGTTCATTGCAAGTACCTAATACACATTAGATCTATTGGGGAGGAAGAACTTTTCTTCTCATCTCTTAGATTCCGTGATTGGGAAGCCTGCGAATCAAACTGACAGATTGGCAAGAGAAATATACTTTTATTCACATATGTTTGCAGCAGTTCACAGAAAAATATGATTCAAGGAGGTGGTTAGAATTTAGGGCTTCTATACCATCTTAATAGGGGGAAGGGCAGTTATGGGAGAACAATGGATTTTAGGGAAGATCATGGGCCCGTAGGAGAATAAATGAGAGATATGACAGTTTTTATGACAATGTCTGTTTTGGCGATTTCTTATACTGGTGCTGACTTCTTCTCTTCAGTGATAGGAAGCAGTCTTTCCTGGTTGTAAAATTCCCAGGGAAGGCATTTATGACAGTTGAATTCTTTTGGGAGGCTCAGCTTTTAGGCAGATAAGAGGAGCTCATAAAAAAGAAAAGAAGAGAAAAGAAAAAACAAACAAAAAACCAAAACCTCTTCCTAATGGGACATTCTGGACCTTGCAACTCTTACCATTTCATTTTGCAGATGGGAAAATGGAGGCTTAGATTCATTGACCTGAGATCACCAAGGTGGTAAATGATGGAACTGGAATTTCAACACAGGCTGATCTGACCTCAGCGCCTTTGATCTTTCCACCGCGAGAGATCAGAGAAGGAGAAACTCTAATCTTGTCTCAAAATTTTCAGGGAATATACATTCTTTGGAATGCATCTACTGTATCTGGGCTTCAGCGTCATTTGCAAAATGAAAGGTTGAGCAACATGACTTTTAAGAGCTTTTCTACCTCCAAAGTCATCATTTATTTTGGGAGTTTTAGCATAAACCGTCACTGGCGAGGAAATTACGGTCAGGTTTCTGAGAACGTATCAACAGAGCCACTGCCGTGTGTGGCGTGCGTGTGCGCATGCGCTGGTCCGTGTGCATACACCTGCCTACGTGTTTCAGTTGCTCTAAAAAGAATGATTGATTGTCTTTGGAAGGAAAAGGGAAGATCTTAAGATGTAGATAGTTTAGTTGTTTATTTCTGCCACACCAGCTCTTGACCTAGGATTCTGCACGTCCTCAGGGAGTGTCTCTTCCAGGCCTTTCCACAAGGTGATTGGCAGGGCGAGTCCTTCCAAAGAGATAAGTGGCTTCTTAAAGTAAACTCAGAATAAATGGAGGACAGATTCTGTTTACTAAATGTTTCCTGGCTGATGGATACTAACGTGCAGCCCTGCATGGCATGTTCTTTGAGGAATGGAAGAAATGAGGTTGAATTCTGTTCCTCTACCCTTTGGGAAAGGGATTTATTTGTAAACTGCCTGGGATTGAAGATTACATCAGTTCAGAGCAGAAACTTCGATCTATAGAAATAGATGCTACCCTGTGGGAGATGTGTTTACTGTGGAGACCATTGAGAGATGTCAGAGGCTTTTTGAAAGCTAGTTACAAATTTGGTTAAATGCATTCTTTGGTATTAAAACTGTAGAATTCTTTGCACAACCACAGAATTTCCTGTGTAGTTTACTTCCTTTTGCTAAGTACGTGTTGTACTCTGTGTGGTCGGTTGTATGTCAGAACACCAGGGTTTTGCTGCTGTTGGTCATTCTCTTCACCCAAGTCTTTTTCTTTACCCCTCTGTGGGCAAACAGGAAGGTTGTGTTTCTGAGCCAGCCGAGGCAAACATTTTCCAATTCTTTTTTCTTTTTCCTCTTCTTTTTCTCTTTTAAAAAAGGCTTTTCTTTTTTAATATATTCTTTATAAATGTTGAGGCTTAGTGATGTTAATTTAGTAGCATGGTTCTTGTATGGTTCTGACTTTGCAGGATGATTTTTTTCAGGCTAAGGACAGGCCGATTTAAATTTTGATGGGGAGTTCTATACTTACACCAAAAAAAAAAAAACAACAAATAAACAAACAAGAACAACAACAACCAAAAAAACCCAAAAACCAAAAAAAAAAAAAAGCTAATATAGGAAAAGAAGTCAAAAGATTACTGACACCCAAAGGCATAAGATAGTGAAAGGAAAATACAATTTGGCTCTTTACCCCTCATGAGAAGAAAAAATAAAACACAAAAATCACCAAGCAAAGGAGAACTGTAAACAAATCAATCACCATCAACCCCCAAGAGCCTGCCTGCTAGGCAGGAGAGGTGGGCTGCTGCCCACAAAGGCCCAGAAACAGGAAAGGAAGTGGGTGGGATTGCTAAATGAGGAGGGTTCTGCGGAGCCATTCAAACAAAAGGAAAACTGAATCCCACTGATGTGTAGATTTCGGGCGTTGAGAGGCCAAAACCAAAATCGGTGGACCTCCCAGGTCATCAGAAGGTCGTTTCAAGTCAGCTTTCCCAGGGAAACGAGAGTTAGGCCCCTCCTTTCCCTTAGTGGAAGGCAGTGAGTAAATCTGACTTGCAGGGAGAGGGCGGGAAGACGTGAGGTTTAAAGATAGAGGTTTCTTAAAAACATAGTTTGGAGCCTATTCCTTAATTGGAAGTGATGACCAGCGTTTTTCAATTTTATTATTGTATGTTAAGTACACCTGGGATTTACTTGGGGGCGCTGAATGGGGTTCTTGACAAGAGCCTAAATAAATGAATTCTCTCCCTTTTCCCTAAATTCATGCTTGTTTTTTGAACCCAGGACTTGGGACTCATCATGCAAAAAACTTTCTATAGAGTTTACTTCTTGGGCTTGGGAGTCAAGGTGAGCTGGAAGTATCTATCTATCTACCTACCCCAGCTTCACTACTAATGAACATGATGTTGTCGAGATGTAGGGAAAACCCAGTAGCAATAACGTTAGTGATGGGATGGCCTGAACCTCAGGTTGTCTTGATACCACTGGGTGTGAAATGCTTGGCACAGACCCTGACATGTACCGTAGTTACTGTCTGATCCTGAGCAAGTCCTTTCAGCAATCTCGGCCTCAGTCTTCTCTTCTATGAAAGAGCCACAATGCTGACCCTTCCAGGGTTATTTACCATGCAGCTTGAAGGTGACATGTTTGCCATCCGTCTTGGCAACCTTTTCCTCTTTCTTCGAGTCTCAGCTCAAATGCCACTTCCTCTGAGAAGCTTTCTGAATTCCTTAAGCAGATCTGAGAGTTGATTTTAACGTAGTCCCATGGCCATTTATCTTTATCTCCTTTATATAGGATCTCATATTCTGTTGGTTTAGCACTATTATAAGTATTCTTATTAACCCCTCACCTAGAATAGTACCTGGTACATACTAGATGCTCAATAAATATTACAGAAGGCATGAACAAATAGAAGTACTGTGCATATTAATGATGCGCATAAGTAAAGTACAGTGTCATGTACTCTGTGATTCCTCAATAAATATTGTGCATGGTTGTGAAGGGTCTCGATAATGCATACTTGCTTATGTACTAGGGGTACAAGCAGTATAAGTCTTACATAAGGTTTTGCCTAGGAGAAACATGCAAATCAATGACTGCTAAATAGAATTTTGTGTCACCTAGAGATAGGAAGAAAGTCTTTGGAAATCTGACATCCTAAAGCCATTTATAGTTATAAAACTTTTTGGAAAATGTGGCCATAAAACTCTTTTTTATTGTGCTTTCTCTGTTTTCTTTCTTTTTTCTTTTCTTTTTCTTTTTTTTTTTTTTTTTTACCATTTGCTTGATTTCTGCTGGTATTTGAATTATTTCCTTCTTTCCACTTTGGATTTACTTTGTTTTTCTTTTTCTAGCTTCTAATGTAGGAAATTGAAATAATTGATTTTAGAGCTCTTTTTTTCTATATGAACGTTCAAAGCTATAAATTTCTCTCTAATCACTGCTTTAGTGATTAGAGGGAAATTTTGATAAAATTTTGATAAGTTGTCTATTCATTAATATGTTCCAATTTCTCTTATAAATTCTTCTTGGACTTACAGATAATTTAGAAGTGCATTACTTGATTTCTAAACACTTGGGATTTTTCCAGACAGTTTGTTACTGATTTCTAATGTACCTCCACTGTGGTCAGAGAACATGCTTTATTTATATAATTACAACTTCTTAAATAACCAGGCTTGTTTTATGGTCTACCATATAGCTTATCTTACCATATGGTTTATCTTGACACGTGAGCTTGAAGAGAATACATATTCTGTAGTTGTTGGGAATAATGTTTATAAATATTAACTAGTTCAAGGTAGTTGATGATGTTTAGATTTTCTGTATTTTTACTGACATTTTGTCTGGTTGCTCTGTTAATTGCTAGAGAGGGGTGTTCAGATTTGTGATTTGTTAAATTGTCTATCTCTCCTTTTATTCATCAACCTGTGTATTTTTAAACTCTGTTACCAGATCATACTCTCAATTCTTGTATTTTCCCCAATGAGAAAGGTTAAACCTTGTAGCCTTAAAAAAATAAAGAATTTTAATTTTGTTTGGGTGATTATAAATGTATACAGGCTCAAATTACTAAATTCATACCATGCCTGTTTATAAAATGTTTTTTAAAAAGTACTCTTGTAATCCTCCCACCAGAGAGAACCACTGAAAAAATTGACAAAGAGTACTTTGAGTTTTCAAAATGCTGGTATAAATACACACAAGATATTTTTGAATTTTTACACATGTTTATATTCACATATTTTTCTGCAATCAGCTTTTTCAACCTCAATAATTTATAGAGAACTTTTCATTTCACCAAGCATAACTTTTTTATCTTTTTAAAAAATTATTATGTTTATTACATTCATACAATTGAATGCATTTGTATTGAGTAGATTTGTATTCAACTCTCTGAGTATAAAAATGTAAACTTTATTACATTCATATAAAATGCATTCACGCATATAAAATAATTTATATGATCACCCTCTTACTGAGGAACATTAGCTAGTTTATAATTCTTCACCATGATCAGTAATACTATAATAAACATCACTGGTTTATGCTTGCTCAATTATTTCCTTTGGATAAATTCCTGGAAGTGGCATGACTTGGTCCGTGACCTCACATTTGACCTCCGATTCGTATTGCATGCTCACCCTCAAGACTTGCCACCCTCATTTCACGGAGCATTACTGCTCTTTTGATTCTTTCTCAGTCAGTCGGGAAGCACCCACTTCAGAAGGTGGGTTCTCCTCACGTCAGAAGATCAAACAATGCCCGGTCAACAATGTTGAAGGCAAAATTGTTGAAGACATAGTGTAGGAAGGAGAGGAGGGCACAATGACTTTTCTACCTCTAACTCTTCGCTTGGATCTCACGAGGTAGAAGTAAAAAATAAACAATTAATGCAGAGCAGAAAATTCAGATTTTATTAGAAATATGTGGGATGTGTAAATCTGGTCTATAGTGTTTTAAACTCAGATCTCTGTTCTCTTAAACCCACTGCTTTCAAGACAATAAGAACCCCTGCTTTGTACTCCAACTTTAGCAGAGCATTGCAGAAGACAGTATTCCCGTAGAGGAATGCACAGGGCAGGGTGGCCGTGGCCGCTGGGGTCGGTAGTGATTGAGGGCCCAGTCTTGATATCCTAGTTGCTTTACAATACGTCTATTGCCTCATTTAATCCCTCCAAGACAACGGCATGAGTTAGGTAGTGGTGTTAACCAGAATTATTCCGTATTTACAAAGGCAGCAGCCTAAGGTCTCAAAAGGCAAACCCACTCCGTGAGCACTGGTAGTCTGGATTGGGTGGTGGGACCACCTAGTTAAGGGGCAGGCTTCCCCACCTCCACGTATTTGCCCCAGGGAGTCTGGGAGCGAGTGTGGGGCAGGGAGGAGTCAGAGGAGGAGGGTGGGGCAGGTCGCTGCCTCCAGGGGCAAATGCCTTTGTGAGCCTCAGGGAATCTGCTGGTCACAGATCAAGACTCAGAACTGTCCTAAACTGCCCCGAGCCTTTGGCAACAGTAGGGCCTATGTTTGTTTCCAGAAATCACAGTCGTGATCACAATGAAGCTGTGTTCCTGGGCAATCGGGTTTGACAGAAATTAATTTTTAATAAGAGGTTCCATTCAGTCCAACGGCTGCCCTTGTGGGGCCCGTGTCAGGGTCAGTCACCCAGGGCTGAGTACTGGCACAGCGTGGACTCTTGGCTGTGGCCTGGGGAGTGTGTGTGTGTGTGCAGGCTGGAGTGGGTGTTGGGACAGGGGGAGGGGAGGCATTGGACGGGAGGGTGCTGACTAGTCTTAGTCAGGTCCTAGGTTAGGACCAGGCATTGGTCCACCAGAAGCTGGTGGAGGCAGCTAGGACATTTATTTGATTGCCAAGATGAGCGCCTGTGGTGTCCTCCAGACAACGCCTTGGGCTCCTGGTACAAAGTGCCCTTGGACAAATTCAAGTTCTGGCAGAGGCTGAGGATGGGCTCTCTGACGAAGTCCTGTTAAGTGCCATTTCCTCTGTGTTGTTATTTAATCCCAACAGCAATCCGGCAAGGTACAGTGTCATCAGTCCCATTCTGTAGAGGAGAAAAACGTGAGGCGCAGGAAGGTTAAAGAACTAAGATCACCCATGCGGCGAGGACCCTGGGAGGTGGGAGTCCGTAGTCTCTCTGCCCAATCATGCTGCACCCCTCCTGCGGAGATGCATGGCCATCCCCACCGGTTCTCTGAGGACCAGATGTCGGAGAGCTGGACACCCTCCTGTTTGAACTCCATTAGGTTTGCTCCACCTTTCTGACGGGAATGACTTAAACAACCAACCACCTTTATTTCTGAGCCACTGTCAATCTTCCTCCAAGTCACCCTCTTGAACTCTTAAGTCACACACTTCTCTTGCTTGTTACCATCACCGAATGAGTGATGTTCGCACCAGTTTTTGAAGATGTGGAGGCTTCTGTGTTTTTCTCTTTAAAGGCTGCATCCATTTTACTCAGGAAATGCATGCTTTCGTTTTTTTGTTTTTTTTTGGTCCTGCAAAAAGGCAGAAGAATCTCAAGGCTGTTTTCTTGGTGTGGGTGGCACTGACATTTCCAACTGCAAACTTATCTTCCAGCGGCCCCCAAAGCTTGAGCAGGAGACGTGGTGACTTCTCTCCTAAATTGGGCAGGTTGGTTTAAAAATAGCTGGCAGGGCTTCCCTCTCAGGGGTGCTGTCAGGCTGCCCACTTCTGACAGCCTTTTCGCCCTCCCTTCTTTGGGATGTGTCAAAGCATTTTTATTTTTGTCTTAAACATGTTCTGCTTAAATTATCTGGGGCCCTGAAGTTACCGGGAAGGTTTATTGAAAGCATCTCAGGGTGCCTTAGAAGATGCTTCCGTTTCTTGAGTGAAAAGCATACACAATGCGATTTTCTGTGCCTCCCCATCATTGCAGGGCCAGCGTGAGCAAGAAAATGAACTTTAAAAACATATTTGATTCGAGGCGAGCACCTTGACGAGATGAGTTCCGCTCGGTGTCAAAGCAGACTAAATTGGGAGAGGCGAAATGCCTTTGGTGCTGAGAATGTCAGTCAGCTTGCATGGTGAATACAGCAGAAGGAAATAAAAAAACTAAACAAATAAGTATAAGACGAAATGAACAAAAACACACCAAACGAACAAAACAGAAATGAGGTCTAGAAGTAAATAAAGAAACCCACCCCACACAGAAATGCCTGGAGAGAAAGGGCTGACAACCTGGGTAAAAACCCTCTAGTGACATCTCTTCCAAAATGACAGGATTTGTTGAAACATCTTGTCCTCTGTGTGAGGGAATGTAAAAAATCTCCATTTTTTTTTTCTGTAACCTTTTGCCTTGTCCTTGATTTCCTCTTATCTGGACTGTCTGTCCCTCCCTTATATGGCCACCCTCGGAAGTCCAGGAATTGGCATGTTAGGTGACAGGCTCGTTCTCATTGGGCTCAGGGCTATTCATGTCCAATGGGAGATGCATGGGGTTGCCCTGTGAAGAAAGATCAGGAAGGGCCCAGCATCTGCTGTCAGGCCTTGCTTCTTTCATTCTAGTCCTTCAGACTGATACTCGTCTTCGCTAAATGGTCCAATAGCTCTGTGCTCCCCTCGACTGGGCGCCCCTCTCCTCCCACTGTTTTCTTAATTAGCAGGGCAGATGCAATTCCCTAGAGTTTCTTTAGCATGTCAGCCTGTTGGCATTTATTATCTCATTTATTACAGGCCAAAACCTGTGACATAGGAGGGCCAGTATTGTGAAGCCACGCTTCAGTTTGCAGCTAAGAGACTTGAACTTGAGGTTCTGGTGGGTTCTAGTTATTGCTTAGAATTGCACAGCTCCTTAAAGGCAACATCTGGTTTCCTTCTCTCAGCCCTGGGCTCCCTGGTGTCCTGGTTGTGTGTTTTTCCCTAAACAAAATGCTTCCTGACTTTGGACATCAGGCACTATTTGTGGATTCAAGTTAGAGATTATTTTGTAATACAAAAGCTGATCCAGTGTTATGCCTCCATAGTAAATAAGCTTTTCTTATCACAATCTAGATGACTTCGGACTTTCAGAAGTGTATTATCTCAATTCATTTAATAAGCATTTATATTGTTTACCTTGGATCGTATAGCAGTGCATCAAACCGACCAAGTCTCTACCCTCACGAAGCTTATGTTCTAGAGGAGACCAAGATTTTAGATAAGTAAGTAAATGTGTAGATGAAAGGTCCATGGGTGAGAAGTCCTGAGGAGAAACATAAAGCAAGGTCAGTGAATTATTTATTGTTTGTTTATAGAAGGTGGCCAGGGAAGGCTTGTGTCCTCGAATGCCTGGGGCTTTGAGGAACCAGGTGCTTCAGGTATCCCGGGGGGCAAAGTGTCCGGGGAAGGTGGCGGCGTGTGCAAAGGCCCTGCGGTAGATGTATGGCTGTTAGGTAGGAGGGTGCAAGTAGCACAGCCTTGCTGGAGCTGAGAAATCTGGAGAGTGGTGGGAGGTGAGGTCAGACAGGAGGTCAGACAGGGTTGGTGGGGAAAATCCCTCATGAAAATTTTGGTTTTAACTCCGAATGAGCAAGGTCATCATGGACATGTTGGCATATAGGATTCTGGTGTTAAAGAGATCATGTAGACAAATGTTTGCATCCTGCTGGGCTGTGGCCCAGCTCTGACCTCTACCAGCCCAGCCTCGTCCCACTCATTGTTCACCAGGGGCGGTTACATAACCTGCACGGCCTAGTCTAAAATTAAATGTGGGGCCTGTTCAAACAGGAAGAAAGCTGCAGTTAATGGTACTGAAATGCCGAGCATTTTCCTTCCTTTGGCAGCATCTTTCATAGTGTTTTAAATTTGCTATTTGGTGCAATTCTAAGTAAAGAGACATTCGTAGTTAAACATACAGCACTGGTTTTACCGTTCGTCTCTTGATTGGACAAGGCCAGTTTTAAGTGCAAACGTAAAAGCATCTTACCTCTACGTGGAATCCCCAAAATTGTGCATTCCCCGCTTTGCAGTTCACACATGAACAGGTATTTTGCTCCTAGCAGGACAGTAGAAGTGCTGTGTAGAGCTAACTCAACTCTATTTCTTACTATGCAGCATTTAGCAGTACTCTACCTTTTACTCACTGAAGAGTAAGGTAGGACTGAAAGGAAAAGAAACATGGGTGTTCTCATCGTTGCCTGAGTTCTGGGTGATCATTTTCAGGGTAAGTGGTTGGCGGGTACAGAGAACTGCTGGGAGGAACAAGAAAGGGCGGGCTTTGGTGGGTGGGTCTTACAGTGGATGCCTCTAGCTTCTACCTGCATTTGGAGCGAATTCTGAGTGGAAAGTGGTCACCCTCACCCCCGAGGCAGCCCTGTGTGTAACACACTTATGTGCACTCCCTGTCGGTCTCGCTGAGCTCCCACGCATCGCAGACCCATGGGCATTGGGTGCTCGTGGGCACCGCGAACGTGGTGTGTGAAGGGGGCAGCCAGGGACCACTGGGCGGGCTGGGGTGCTCAGGGCGTCTCCTCACACGCATGCCCAGTGACCCCCATTGGACTCCACATAGCAAAGCGTTGGAAGATAAAATTCTTAAGGGCTGGTGGAAGGGTGACAAGCTTGCTACCTGAATGTCTTCCTTATACCTTGGCCTTGTGACAATACCCAGTGCCCATGAGGAGGGCTCTTAACAAATCCAGATTGAGAAGATGGTATAGTAGACTCTCAGTTAACCGGCACCAGGGAGATGGGTAGATGCTGGATAAATGTAAGTAGACTCTCTGTTAACCAGAACTCAAGCAACCGGCAAAATCTCAAACAACTGGTTGCTTGAGTTCTAGTTAATGGAGAGTCTACTGTACTTGCTTGAACAGAGAGAGTTCTATATTAGAAAGCACAGAGAAGCATGGGAGGAGTGGACAAAGGAGTGACAACTTCACATGAGTGAAAGAGAGAAAGCCGGTGGGGTTGGGGTCGATGAGGAAGAGAAAAGGACCCACAGGACAGGCTGACAGTCTCCCATGTGGGGGACTGAGGAACTCCCGCTGGGCTCAGAGAAAGGGGTGCCAAATGGTAACTTTGCTGGTTTTGGTTGAATTGTTTCCAGTCTTAAGGCCGTTGGTGGGGGTATCCGCCAAGAAAGGGAATTCTAATAAAGTTAGGAAATAATCTGGCCCCAGGAATAAAGCCGCAAATTGAATGTGGATGCCAGTCTCTTAACTCCTTATGGGAAGTGAAGGGGAAGTAAGGACTTGGAGGTGGTCATTGCGTACTGTTAGATACGTCCAAGGTCACTCTCGGGGCAAGGGCGAATGAGTAGAATTATCCTGGGGCAGGATAAAATGTCAGGGAAAAAATAGCTTTCTGAATTCGGAGAAAACGAGAAACTTGGATCGCAGTTTCAGATGCAAGAATCATGTCAGGAAAGTGGCATTTGCAAGAAGCTGGTGGCCTGACATTTGTTGATGACTTATGGAGAAGGTTGGGGGAGTGGAGGTGTCACCTAGGAGGAGCTGAAGCTCAGAGAAGTTCTGTAGAGGCCGTCTGTCTGTGCGGGAAGGTGTGAGGACGGATCTCCGTGATGGAACGGCCACTGGGGCTAAGGCCCCAGCAGATTCTGTAGAGACGCTCTAGATGGCGTTGCCCTGAGACCAAGGCAAGACATGCTCCTGTCCTGGGTCCCAGGCTCCAAGAGGTCCTGTTCTGGTGTCTTTGGGACATACTGGCCAAGGAGTCTCAGGGGCCAAGGGGACATACCCATCTGAAGTCCACACTCTCTTGAGACCGTGTCTGTGAACTCCTCGGGCCTGACCTCCATGCCTGTGTAGGCATCTACAGTGAGCGTCTTTCTCCCCTCCACATGGTCATCGCTGTCCTGTTATTCTCCTGAGCAGTGACCATAGAGACCCTTGAAGATTGAATAGCAGGCTCCTCCTGCCTAAATAGATGAGAGCTGTCTGGAAAAAAACCCAGCCATAAATGTCTCTATGCTTCCTATGACATGGCTGGGGACTTTCCGGACAGCCCTCGGACGCTCTATTACCTCTCATCTTGTGAATGGATCTAGTTGTTTTTAGTTGAAGAAGAAAAATATTTTCATGTGTTAGGTATCAGTTGTTCTTTTGATACCTTGGATGGGGAAACAAATAGAGACGAGAATTACTGATTAAACCCAGAATACTGTTTCAAACAAATGGCTGGAAGACATTCTTTACTCTGGGGACTGGGGCCAGGAGTCCCTCCGTGAATCGGGGAGGAAGCCAGGGTTGGTTTTCACAGCCTGTTTATCCCCTCTCCTTTAAAGTTAGATTCTGAATCTCTTTGTCTTTCTCAGCTTTGACATGAGCAGTTTTTAAAAAGGGAAGTAAAACAGCCTGTGCAAGGAGAGAAGTAGATCTATTCTAGAACATTCTGTTGATGTTAGCTGTTCAACTTCTGCCTCATCCACAGGACAAGCGCTGAGTTTTAGGCGATGAGGATGGTGGCGACTTGGGGACTTTTTTGTGGGACATGTGACCTGACCTAGGTATTTTATGATGGACATGACCGACAGACATAGTTTGTCAACAACATGAAGACATATTTCCTGAGCACTTCCTAATGTGCCAGATACATGCTGAACATATGTTATGCATTAATTATCACCTCTTAATGAGCAGATTCTAATACAATTATTGTCCTCGTGTTACAGATGAGGACACTGAGCATTTAAGACTTCCACCCACGATTCTATAGCTAGTTACTCAGCTGGATCTCAAACTTGTTCTTTTCGATAATAAAGTTTGAGCTTTTGATCACAATGCTATACTGAGTGACTGTCCAATACGAGGTAGCAGGTTGGGTCAGTTATTTAATTTCTAGAAGAGCAACAGTTAGGAAGTTCACCTAGTCCGACACTTTCGAGTGATAGTTGTGAAGGCACAGAACCAGATGGGTCAGATGACTAATTTGAAGACCAACAGCCAAGGTTGGTGGCGAAACTAAAACCCAGGTGTCCTAAATTCTGTATCAGCGTGTATTTGGCTATATTTTGATACAGAGGCGACATTTTGATACAAGACTAGACTAGTTTGGAAATGCAGTTTGAATAGTGATAGGTGGGGAAAGGGGAAGTGTTTTGTTTTGTTTTTTTGTTTTTAATTTCAAATTTGGATCAGAGTGTCCAGCCTTTCTTATTTTCTTGCTTCTTCTTTGCCTTGAAATCTGTGCTATGAATTCTCAGAGCTTTCCTAAGGAAATGCATTGCCCATGGTTTGGCCTTAACATGTCACATTAGGGATGGTCATTTCTCTTACAGTGTTTCTTAATCAAACTTGTTTTGTTTCTGTGGTTGTTTCATTAAACTCTCTTCCTTCTCTTTCCGGGTGAGTTCGGCGTAGAAGGACAGGAGAGGCATTGCCTCAGTTTTCAAGTACCTAATTGATACTCGACTTTCCTGTATGAACAACCCTTCGTTCTCTAGCTTGCCTAATAGAACCTGTGGGGAAGAGTCCCACGATGTCTCTCATTTACTTCCAAATCCTTCAGCATAAAAGAGTAACATGAATGCTAAAAGGGAAACAAACTATTTTGGAACTTGTAGCTCCTGTGCGGATTCAAAAGTCGTGTCAGTCAGCCTTTGCAGTAGAACCAAGGTTCCCAAAATTGAATGGCCTCAATGGGAAGCATTTATTTTCTCACGTTTGCGTCACCAACCCAGGCAGGTCCACTGGGACCACTCACGTCGGGCTTCCGTGTGGCCAGGGTGGGGACGAAGCGATGGCCTGCAAACATGGCCGCGACAATCCCCCCATCTCTATGTGAGTGCCCTTTTACAATGTCCATGTGTCATTCCTGTCATCTAACGGGGGTGTATTGCTCTACCCCTTGTAACTGAATTGAACCATGTGACTTAATTCGCCCCATGGGAAATAGCAAATATGACATCATAAATACGTGAAAAGTACAGCCACTCCTCACCTAACGACCTACCCGTTTAACGACCGCTGGGACTTACCCCTTTTCTCCAAGGTAGGGAATCCCCTTTTTCGGTCTTTGTCTTGTTCCTGCAGTCAGTTAGTATTCACTACACAAAGTGTTTGCAATCATGCAAGACTATGTTTTCTGTTAACAAGTGTGGTGTCACATGACACCTATTGAAAAATCTGTACCCTGTGGCACCACAACACACCACAAAACTTCTCTCTGCCTTTTAGCTCCTCGCTTATCGACCAGTTTGCTTAACAACCTAGTCATAGGAACAGAACTCGGTTGTTAAGTGAGGAGTGCCTATGGTTGCCCATTAGGGCTTGTTCTCTTGCTGCTGGGAACTAGGAGACCACCCTTTGAAGTCACCTAAACTACCATATTTTGCTGTGTATAATGCACATGTTTTTGCCCAAATTTGTGATGCACAGTATACATGGGTAGTACTAATTCCATATGTATATAAATGTTTTTAAGTCTTTTATTTATGCTTATGAGTTAAAAGTGTTACATAAAATAACTTGCACCAGAAATATGTTAAGAAATAAACGCTGAAATTCCTTTATAATACAAAAACAAGTACCTAAATATAAACAAAAAATTAAAACGGAAGATTATTTTCCATGAAAGTTTGGGCCAAAAACATGGGTGCGCCTCAATAACGGGAGTGCCCTCTACACGGCAAAATACGGTAGAAGGGCAAACCAGGTCGCGCGAGGCCCAGCATCCCAGCCACTCTGACGGCCACCTTAGACCTCCCGGTCTGTATCAGGTTGACCCAGGCCTGAGAGAAATAATAAATCATTGGTCCCATGAGCTGCTTATTACTCACTTGTTTGTTTAAAATATCACATTTACTGCCCAGATTGAAAGTCTTATATACTACAGTGCTTTTACTTTTTAAGTCTATTTTTGTATGCTTAAACAGTCTGAATGACTAGCTAGCAATCGAAGGCAGTTTTAATAATTTTTGTTCCGGAAAGTGGTGTTACTGATATCGATGCCTAACATAAAGTTTTGTGAAGTTGTGGCAAGACAAAAAGTCCTCGCTGGCAATAATCAGTGAGAGGGAAGCCCGGAGGGATACCTGGCCGCCATGGATTGGCAGGGCAGCCCTGAGCGAGCTGTCTCACCTCCCTCTCACAGCAAAGCGGATCGGAAGCCAAAAATAGTAACTTCAGAAAACCAAATGGCACCTGCAGCACATTTCTAAATGGATAAATGTCAAGTGTGTGAACTAGATAAATGGTGCTCATGAGTGGAAAGAATTAAAAATAAAGATGCAATCTGGTGAATCTTTTCACTTCCTCCTCTTGGGGTGTGATTTTTCTTCAAGTGAAAATCCTTTCCTACTCTTTGTCTTCCTGGGTTCGCTGTAAATTAGTTCCTCAAGACGCTCAGTATGGAAGAGATACGGAGTCAAGTAAGCTTGACAAACGTTACACGTTGAATCGTACTTTTTTGTCATAGTGCACATTGGCATAGCATATTGAAGAATCTAAGAAATACTGTAGTAAAGAGATTATTCCCATTTTTAAAAATCTAGTGCTTGTCAATACTATTTAAAGATAGAGTTTCCCTCCATAAATATTTGAACATCCTACATAACTGGCATTCACTTGAGAAGTCCTGAGTGAGTTGGCTCTGTTCAATCAACAGTTATGCATAGGTATGCACTTGTATAGGCACCTTGGGCAGATACATAGGTACATTACATATGGTATTGGTCTCAGAAAATTAATAGGTACAATAGGGAATCTAAAAGTAGCACACAAAAATAACCTATAAAGTAGGAAGAGATAAGGACTCTATTAGTAGGATGCTTTCATTGGAGGTAACAAAACCCAGTTCAAGGTGGCTTCAATGATAAAAGGGTATGATTGGCTTAGATAACTGGCAAGTTCCAAGGCAGGCCAGGCTTAGGGGAGCTTGCTCTATCAGGATTCTGGCTCCATTTCTCTATGAATCCCTCAGTTCTGCCCCTCCGTGTGTATCAACTTCAAGTTGGCTTCCCTCGTGAGAACAAAATACCTGAGCTGTATAATCCGTAACTTTCAAATCCAGAATGAGAATGTCCCCTCCCACAACCATTGGTCCAAAGTCCTAAGATTTGTGATGATTGACTCTTCCCTGAACCAGTCCACGTAGCCAGGCAAATGTGCAATTCCTACTGGTTTAAGCCTGGATTGCCTGGACCAGCGTCCAGGTCAACAGAGATGGGGTTACTCTCACTGGCACAGACCATGCTCCAGGAAATAGGGGTGGATGCAATCTCCCCAACCTATGGTGGTTACCACAGTTTGGAAGGGGTAGATCAGATATTGAGGGGAAATAACCATAACGTCCACTACAGAAGGGCCATGACGAACGTTTTAGTTCTGGGTACCCAGTGATCCATCCATCCGTTGAGAGAATCTTGGTAGAGTGGCATTTGAGCTGGTTGTCAAGGGCATGAGTTGGCTTTGGATAAAGGGGTACAGATCGTTCCAGGAGGAGAGAGCTGCATGAGTCAAGTCACAGTGGCAGGGCATGGAGGAGTGTGAGTGAAGAGCTGTTAAGCAAACCTCTTTGGAGGGAATAGTCACAACAACATTTCTGTGGGAAAATGCATCCTGCATTCCAAATACTTGAATAATGAGGTTTTGAAATACAACCCATTAGTAAATTGGGAACTCCCTGTTCTCTTGGTGAAAGCAGCAGTCCTATCAGGATGTTTACGTTCCACGAAGTGGATAGTTGACACATCCATGCAAAATCTTTATCGGAAAACTACAGATTTGTTTGAAAAGATGCCATGTTAGTGCAGAGTTAAACATGGACCCATTTTGTAGCAAAATCTCTGTTCACAGGAATAAAAAGAATTCCTTTTCTCCCTTGAAGGACCCTTTGGTTATTGTATATTATTATACATAACGTTTAGATTAGAGACCAAATAAAAATTTAAAAGTCAGAGTTTTGGAAGGAATGCTATCCATTTTCCTGTATTGAGTGTTTATTACTTTATTTTGTGCAACGAAAAAGACCACCATGTTATCAGTTTAATACAAATTGCTTAGACAAAAGCTGTTGATAGACCGAAGCCTGTTAATAGTGTTAATTAAGAAAAAGGCAGAGGTGCATGCTGTTATGGATGGAGAAACCAGATACACAGTCACCAAGAGGAAAACAAACAAGTGGATTCTTATCTTCTGAGCCTTTTAAAATGTCCCTGATTTTTTTTCTTTTCATTTATTTTAATATAGTTCTTCTTTTCCTTAAACATCTAGCCTAGCATGGTACATTCCTAGCGTTCCTATGAAACAGTAGGATATTAAGGGACTCCAGGGAGCTCTGGTCATTCCCTCTGATAAATAGTTGATCTTTTTCTCTCTAATCTTTGCTAGTGGCCATTCTGCTTCCTGCCTGGCTGATTGAAAATACGTAACTACCTCAAGGTGGAAAGCAGAGGAGTAATAGCCCTTCCCCCTAATTGCTTGTTTTTGCAGAGTTGTTAAAAAAGATTTGGGCTCCAGAAACAGAGGGTGTAGCCAGACAGAAGGCCGTCTGCAGCTGCAGTTCAAAAGTCTTGTAATCTTTGGCTCCACAGGCCCATAAAAGTCAAGTGCTGAATGAATGCGAACAGCCTGCAGTGTGAGAGGGCCAAGTCCAGGGAAGGATGAGAGGCCCCCAGGTCATTGAAAGAGGTGGGGGGATGTCCTAATGATTCTGGACTGACCTGGGAATGGATGGCTCCGGTGGATTTCCCTGTCCCCGTGAAGGCCAGATCTGGAACTCCAGGCCGCACAACAGAGCTTTCCTTAGCTTCCCTGTTCCTGGAACGTAAGAATAAACGAGGCCTCTTGCACTGGCCCTGCCCGAAAGGAGTAAATTGAACATAGCAAGGGATGATGGTGTGGTAATAATGCACTCTTGTGTCCTGGTGTCGCCCTTGAGGTAATGGTCATAGGCTTGTCACTTGTGAGCAAGAAAATTCAGTCCTGTATTGGAACATTAATATGGAAAAGTAGGAGCAGGGGCTCTTTTGGGAACGTGCAAGTGAGCAGTCACCTGTAAGTATGAAAGGTCACCGGACGTCTGAGGTTTAGCAAGTGCGGAAGGTTTGGCTAGGTGAGAGGGCGTTTTCACAACTTCACTGGGAGCGCTTTGATGTGACTTCACAAATCAAGCTTTCTTACTCTTCCGGGGGCTCTGAGGAATTCACTGGCTACCTCCACAAAGGAAAACTTCAGGTTTTAAAAGTATAGTATAAGCTACATGTGATACCTCATTGATTTGTGGAATAAAAGAGATATGTTATTTCATTTAAAAAGTGTCATGTATCACATTAAAGCTGGTTATGAAAAGACTTTAAAAGAACAAGGTTAACTGACCTTTTTTAAAAAAAATAGGCAGAAATAGTAGTAGAACAATAGTTATACCTATTTTTTTTTTTCTAAACTGCAGTATTATCAGCAAGCTAATTTTCACTTGTTTTAGTAGGGGTCCAGTTTACAAAACTTAGAAAGAAGTATACATGAAAATAAATATTTTTAAATGTTTTCAATACTCTTTTTTCTTCCTTCTTTTAATTAATTAATTAATTAATTAATTAATTAATTAATTTTTGGGTTGGTTTCCTGGCTGGGAATCGAACCCAGGCCGCAGCGTTGAGAGCTCCGAAGCCTTAGCCACTACACCACCAGGGAACCCCTTTTTTAATTCTTCTGGGGAAGAATTTCTTAGTCTTAGAGAATCTTCATTTTATACTATTTTCATATTTTGCTTTAACGTAGGTACATTTATTTTATCTTAGAATGAATTTGGACTTTTATAAAGTCGGGAGATTAAAATCATCATACCTGCATCACTCAACTCTATTTATTATTACACTTAAATTTCTCTTAAAAAAAAAAAACCCCACCAGAGTTTGATATTTCAGAGTATATTTCTTATTTTCTTGTTGAACTCATGTGTGATCTTTTAAAATATGAAAGTAAAATAATTTGAGGTACAAGTTTATGCCAAAAGATGGAAGCTTTGATTGCTTCCACTGACTTTTCTCGTACACAAACACTCACCCAGGAGACCGTCCGTTAACCGGCACCTGGGCCAGATAAATGTACTATGATTTCTTGGATTATTTTGGTGGTTGTTTGAGAGTGCCAGTTGCTTGGGTTCCCATTAACCGAGAGTCTACTGTATTTCTAGAAGGCACTGTCTCTTTGATGATTTGTTGTGCGTTGATTGGCAAGGTCCTGATTTTCTGATCTCTGGGGAAAGTTTTTCAACACCCATGAAACAAGTAGGCCTCAGAAAGTCGTTCCTACCTTCTCTATTGAGAAAGAACTTCATTTAATTCGGAATATGGTGATTGATGACCCTGCAAAGAATGACCTCAGTTTTGCATATTTTGGACTCCAGTCTCTGACAGCAGCTTTTTCCCAACCCCAGTACGTCAACCCCACAGGAGGAGAGAGAGGGTGGGTGGGACAGGAGGCTTACGTGGCACGGTTCCTGATCTAACTCACACGACAGTCTGCAGAGACCGCTAGCTCCTATATTTTGCCTGTTGCCTGTATCCTCCAGAAGTTTCCACCTGCTGATTTGTGGGAAAACCTAATAAAATGTAAAGTGTGTTTTACAATTGGCCCAATTTGACAATTTAAATAATCCCTTTAGGTTATTTTCAGTCTCTCACACGAATTAAAGTGGAAGATAAACTTACGTAACTTTCATTCTCAGGGCGTTTCTATTTCCTCTTGCCCCTCCGTCTCACGTTGAGTTGCTGTGAGCTCGGAGGTGAGTGTGTTTTTCAGTGTGGTGTCCTCTGGGCTGCTGCAGGGCCACCGTCATGGCCAGGGTGGGGGTCTTGATTCCTGAATTCCCTCCTGGTTTCCAAGCTGAGGGCTGCAGTGTATGAACCCAGGAGCTGTTTTGCTGGCTCAGGCAATGCTACTCTGAGGCAAATCCCCGAGTCCCTGGTATGTCCTCCACCTGGCCTGCTGTTCTGGGGGGTCCTCTTACCCTCTGCCTGTGGAATCCTTATGTACCCCATGCTAGCTAGGTGTCCTGGATTTCACTTTAAGACTGAACATCAGGAAAATGTCGATGGCTTGGGAGCTGGGCCTCTCCAGGCTTCTCTGCCTAGCCACGGCCACTGCTAAGGTTACCTGGAGTGGCTGTGCCTCAGAGGGGTTACTTGGCTAAGGGGTCCCCTTTCAGAGTCTCAGTCGGGGGTAGCTGACCTCATTGGCACCCACTTGTGGAAGCCAAGATGCAAAAGATTTGGAGGCACATGTTTACTCGCCTTTTTCCTCTCTTTTCTCTCTTTTTCACCATTTTCCTGTCTGGAAAATGACAAATTTTCTTTTTCTTCCTTTATGAAACACCCTCTGTCTACCATAGAGGTGGCTGAGGTGTGGGAGAAGCACAGGCCTCTCTTCCACACCATGGTAGAACTCTATCATCTAAATCAAGTTTGTCCAACCCGCGGCCCGTGGGCCGTGTGCGGCCCGGGACGACTTTGAATGCAGCCCAACACAAATTCAAAAACTTTCTTAAAACATGATGAAAATTATGCATGGACCTTTGTTTTAGCTCATCAGCTATCTCTATGTGAGTGTGTTTTGTGTGAGGCCCAAGACAATTCTTCTTCCAGTGTGGCCCAGGGAAGCCAAAAGTTTGCACACCCTTGATTCTAAATCTTCCAGAATTCTTAACTCTCTCAATGCAGTAATGTATCTGGCAAGCCTGTTGTCTTGGCACGTTATCCTATTTTGCAGCACAGAAACTAATTATTATTTTTAATTATTATTTTACTCTAGCCTGATTTTGCTCTTCAAATGATACCAGTCTCTACCTTGAGTGGAGACACCTTGGATCCATTCTCTTTTCTGTTGCGTTGAGGTATGTTGGATCCATTCCTCTTTCGGTGGCCTTCTTACTTCAACAATATTGTTGATATTTTGCTAATTAAAATGGAAACAAAACGTCACCTTATAACGTGCATGTTATCCTTCTGCCAAAATATAGCCTGCTGAGCTGTTCCCCATTCATTTCGCCTCCCATTCCATCAATCAGTTTCTATTACCTCATCCTACTTTATCTTATAGCACTTAGTCTTTGTGAAATTATGTATTTTTATTTGCTTGCCTATTTTCTTTCTCTCCTACTAAATACAAGTTTAAAGAAAGGAAGACGACTATTTTATTCACTGTGGTACTGTAATACCTAGAACAGGATACGCTCATATTAGGGACTCAATAAATACAGGTCGAATAAGCAAATATATAAATAAATGGATGAATGAAATGAATCCATATCCAAATTCTACAGTCAATTGGGTTTTTGCTCCTCCTTTTAGGTTTAAGGTCTCTGCAGAATTTGCCCTTGAATAGGGTTATCAGCAATGGCTGATTGTCAATGATATTACTATGATGCATAAGTATTATCATTATATTCACTGAGTCTGAGTTGCGTCTTTATTTCAAAACATTTTTGAGCCTGGAAGTTTCATTAATTCATGGATAATGTATTTGCTGGAGTTGGAGAAGTGTTATCCTGATTGTGAAATCAGTGGAAGATAAACTTACGTAACATTCAACAAATGCTACATACTTTTAATTAATAATACTACTCATTTGTTCGTCATTGTATCTTGTTGCCCAACCCACTACTTGACATATACTCGTAGTAAGCATTCATTAATATTCATTATATTGGTTCAGTATGAAATGTGAGTTTTAATCTTCCAATTTTGCTTTAAGTCATTGCATACATTATCCTGAAGTCCTTAAACCTCAGATAAAAACACATAGTTTTTGGTATGTTTACTCTGAAAAACAAACAAGATCGTAAAGCCTACTCTGCTTTATTTTGTCTTCATTTACATATCGTTGTTGAGCCATTTCATAGCCATAGGAAAAGCCATTGTTGGAACTGGGGTTTCCAGCCTGCTGGAAATCTCTGCTAGTAATTTAGTAAATATATAAAGTTCCTGACCATCGACACTTCAGTTTATGGAATTAAGACACTGCCTTGTCCCAATATGCTAGCTGATCTTCAAGCAGAAAACAGAACTATTCACAAATTAATCAAGGAACCCTTGCATTCTAGGGCCGTTGAGGATTTTACGTAATCGTTGCTGACACCAGGGCATGGCTGAGTACTTAGATCTCCTGTGCTTGGAGAGGTTGATGGCAGGAATCATCCAGATATCCAGAAGTAAGTTGTTCCTAGCCTGTTTCCACAATGAACACAAGAGCCCTTTGCTTTCTTGTCATCATGGCTGTGTGTCATCTCGGCGTATCTCCAAGCCATTGAGTTCTCTCAGAGAGGCCTCACCTGTGTTCAGGGCTTAGGCTTGGGGACCTGAGATCTGGCCCCAGGACGGTGGACACATTTAGGCAGTTCTTCAGCTTTTCAGCAAAGTGATGAAACTCAGTTACCCGAACTCACCTGAAGTCAGCGAGAACATTTCAGGTGCCTGGATTTAGACATAAAGTTAATTGTCTGTTGATGTTTTGATAGCATAAAAGTCACATGAATCTTCCATCGACATAGTGTGTAGTTCATGATAGGCCACTTAGAGTAACAAAGGCCAAAGGAGAAAGTTCACTCTGTTTAGTTAAAATGTATATTAAGCACCTATTGGGTGTTGAGCACTTACTAGGTAGGCCCTGAGAGAGAGCCAAAGGAGAGCAAGAAGTGATGCTTACCCTCAAAAAGTTTATAATCTAATGCTGGAAGCATTTATAA
The DNA here is from genome assembly GCA_004026885.1 of Lyroderma lyra. Lineage (NCBI taxonomy): Eukaryota > Metazoa > Chordata > Mammalia > Chiroptera > Megadermatidae > Lyroderma > Lyroderma lyra. The sequence continues at coordinate 45,400 of PVJL010006221.1, read as the reverse complement.
TTGTATATAAATAAGATAGTTGAAGACAACATGAAGGAAGACAACTTAGTGGGTTTTTTTGTTTGTTTATTTCTTTGCATATGGTATAGGCTACAGAGGTATACTTGCCTTAGACTGCAGAATTAAGAACGGTTGATACGGGTAACTTTTTTCCTTTGCCTCTTGGAATATGTAGCGTCTCCTAATGCTGATTTCCCCCCAAGCCCCAGAGCCATTAAAAACAGCATTGCAAATGGCAGAATAGAAACGGGTGGGTTTTATTGAAACAAACACCTCCCCTCCCCCTAAAAAACAAACCCCTAAACAAGTAAAACACGAGTTACTGAATTGAAAGTATATGTGTTTTTAAGATTTTTTGACATCTGTCGGTATTTGGACTTTTTTTCCTGTTTCTTAATGTTGGAAGTACACAGAGGAAGACTCTCTCTGTGGAGATTCATTTTGGGCTTCGCTGCAGCCTGCGTGGTTTTCAGAGTTCCTTTCAGTGACTGATTGAATAAGGATGCTATTTTAAACTTCAAACTCTTTGCTGATTATTTTTGTTTCTCAGGAAAATCCTTCCCCCCACCCCCCTGTGCTGCTCACCCACAGAGAGAATATAGCGCCATGTAAGACTGTCCTTCCGCCCACGGCCCGTTTCAGGACGCCAGTGGCTTCATTTCAGCTTGGCTTTCACGTTGAATTCATGGGTTAGGCCTATTTTTACCTTGAGACAAGAAATCTGAATGTGTAGCTAAACTATCAGGGAAAAGTGCTTTTCTTTGTGCCTTCCATCTAAGGCAATGTGTGCTTTCAGAATGGTATTATTTATAGCCGTGGGCTGTGGCAGCCTACATCTCATGTCACTTTTTTTTTTTGGTTGGAGTAGTCATTAGTATTGAATTTTTTGGTCACGAGCAGGGAGAGAGTGAAAATGTTTTTCATTTCCACGGTTCTGGATGGGGGGGGAGGCGGGCAAGATCTGTGTTGGAAGTAAATTCCTGAGGGGGTGAGCTCCAGGTACTCTAACCTGACTAAAGGGTGAGGGATACATGGTGTGTGCTCAGCATCCTTGGAAATCTGTGTTTGAGAATACAGCAGATGTTCTGTGAACCGGAAGTCAAGCAACTGGCACTCTTAAACAATCTACCGGTTGCTTGAGATTTTGACGGTTGCTTAAGGGTGCCAGTTGCTTAAGTTCCAATTAATGGAGAGTCTACTTACATTTATCCAGCATCTACCAATCCCCTTGGTTGCAGGTTAATGGAGAGTCTACTGTATATTTGTCAGGATAGGCTAGTTTGTGCCCCAGTAACAAATAGCCCGTCCCTAACCTCAGTGATTTATAGACTGACTTATCTTCTACACCATGTCCTTTCCATCTTGCTGTTACTCTTCCTCCTTATCATCTGATGGTGTAGCTTCTGTCTGGAACACTTGGGCATCATAGCAGAGGGTCATAGAGGACCGCTTCCCAGATTGGAAAGCTTCTTTATGGAGATAATCCACGTCATTTCTGTCTATACACATTATTGGTTAGAGCAAATCATGTGGTCACTTCTAAGTGCAGCAGAGCTGTGATAGCACATTCTTTTTTCGGGGAAGGACCCTACAGTGAGGGGCACCAGAATATTTGGTGAACAAACTACCTCTGTGGGGCTTCATGGACAATATATCAACATAAAGTAAAAAAATTTCCAGACAAGGACTGAGTCTTGTGACTGAGCTTGGCACTAATATCATCTTTTTATTTTTGTTTTTTTTCCGGGGGGGGGGTGGCTAGAAATAAGGTAGAGGGTCCCATTGTTTAGAACATGGGGCTCTCGAGGGCCACTTGTTAATGTATGTGCATATGTGCCGTGTGTTACAGCCATATTCATTATGCTTGCTGTATGATCTACTGGGTACAAATATTAACGTCAGGGTGATGAAGTTCTTGATGCTTATCATTTTGTTCTTTCCTGTGTACTTAGGCTCATCTTTCACCACGTTCCTTTGATTCTAGGCTCTGGCTGAATTAACTGTTTGCTGTTTAGAACCTGCCTTGTAGTCTTGCTTTGTCTGGTTAACCCCTTTTATTTTTTTAGGGTTCAAAATCAATGCCATTTTTTCCTAGTCTTAGGTGGGGAGCCTCTAGGCTCTTGTAGCAGGCTGTCCATGTATCTCTCTACTGTATTTTTTATCCCATGGAAGTATTATTGTTATTTGTCAGTCAGTTTTTCTCACTGCATATAGTTCATCATTGCCCTGGGAGGCCCACACTGGCCACCTCATTTCTCATCACTCTCTTCCTTTGACCTTGATGTGTGAGCCATACCAGCCATCTCTCTGTCCATGAATGAGCCCATCTGACCACACCTTGGTGCCTTTCCACAGTCCACTCTTGCTGCCTGTTCCCCTCTTTCATCTGCACAACACTGACCTTTTTTGTCATTTGTTCTTAACATAAGTAGCACTTCCTTAGACATACCTTTCTCAACTACTCAATCTAAAATAAAGTATTTGCCCAGACTCTGGCTGTCACATCACCCTATCTCTACGTACCCCGTATCACCATCCAGTATTTTTCTTATTTATTCATTTGTCTACCATCTGCCTCTTTCCATTAAAATGCAAGCCTCAAGAGAGCAGAAACTTTCTGTCCTGTTTATGCCTGTATTACCGAAAGTAGTGTTACTTATTATTATTGTTAAGTAGTCAATAAATAGCTGTTAATTTTTGAATTAATCCAATGTTCTTCAAAATCAAGGTTAAAGCTTTTATGTTTATTTATTTATTATTAAATAAATTAGTAAAACTCTAGAGGTTCTTCAAAATCCAGCTAAAATCTCACCTTCCATTGAGAATTCCCATCCATACTGTTAATCTGTTACTACATCTTGTTTTATTTTATAATGTAGTCACAATATCTTCCCATATTATTCTCCATTGATTTATGTTATGCTCCTGATGATGGCAGTATTTTTTACTTTAATTTTCTCTGTGACATGTAGTAAAAGTTTGGAAGAATATAATTTAGGGTAGCTTATATTCTGTCAGTGGATTGCAAAAGAAAACTTGGTTAGGCAAGTATTATTGCCCTAGATTGCTCGTATCTAAAATGAATTTATCAAGATTCAAAGACTCCTACAAATATCTGAGTCACTCACATAAAATTTTCATGACCGTCTATGACTTGAACCTGGAGAATTAATTCCTGTGACTCTTAGGAAATTGCTTGGGATAAACTATGAAGGAGGTTCCACATGATTTGTTAATCATTGAAAAAACTTTTCCGTAATTGGATTCAAGCAAAATGATAAGTCCTACAAATGAATATTGCATCAGATTATGATTTTAATCTATTTCCACTTCACTTGCAGGATATATGAAGTTAGACAAGTTAGCTGACTTCTCCACATCTCAGTTTATTCATCTCTAAGCAGGAGATAATAATACAACAAGGTATTGCCCTCTCCAGTTGAGAGGATTAAATATGTAATGTACGCAAACACTTAGAAACTTGTCAGGAAACAAAAAGGTACTACATAGTTGTTTGCTATCATCATCATTATTTTTAATAATGTAAACTAAAACTCAATAGTGAATTTTTAAGAAATGTTTGAATTTAAGTTTTTAGCTAGAAAAGAAATACAACCAAGCAAAACCAAGAAAAACTCTCAAAAGTAATAGGTTGATTCAATTTTGAAAAGTCTGTTAAAGGAGTGGCACTTTTGTCCTTGCAAGCCTCCTTGTAAAATGGACCTTCAGAGAGTCTAGAAGATGGCACATAAAGTCTAGGCCAGTGGGGTTCAAACTGGCTTTTGTGCGACTCCCTTTGAGGTCACTGTGGCATGTCTGGTATGCAGAGGAGCAGGAAACCTGGATGTGTGGGGTTTACCATCCCCCCAGCCCTGCTCCATTCACTGCCCATTACAGTTTCAGAACAGTGACTTTTTCTGATTTAAAAAATTAGGCTTTTACAGAAGATTTTTAAGACCCCCCCCTGCCTTCAAAAAGGGGGTGAGAGGTTTGAACACTATTGGTCTAAGGGCAGTAAAGGTAAATGCATGGGGACTAGGGACAAAGAAGAACAGAAACCAAGAACTTGTCTGGCGATGGGAGTGGCCCAGAGAAGTTACCGTAATATGTCAGTAATACGCCTGTTCTCGTTGTCTCTACCTCGTGTGGTCTTTTCTCCTTCCCCCTGCGTTCACTTCCATGTCCTTGATCTTACTTGCAGACCAGTATCTAGCATTTGATTGACTCGTCATATTGATCTTAGCCTTATCTTTGATCTCATGGAGATCATTTTATTTATTTTGAGAGATGGGATGTTGGGTAACCAACAGAACCTGTGTGTCCCCCAAGTAGGTGAGTGTCCCAATACCTAGTCATTTTGATGAACAACATCAGAGTGTTTGGCAGGTAGAGCAAACAATATTAAATGTTACCTATTTTAACTAGTTGTTGTATATATATATGTGGTCACGTAGAACGATCCTTCACTGATGTGGTGAATGCATTGTTTCTCTGATACAGATCGGTGTGCAGGGAACTTGAAAGTAAGAAAGATAGGAATGTTGTGCAGGAGTTTTCCAAGGACTTTATCTGATCGAGGGAAAGCAGTGGCATGGTTAAGTGTAAAGAGAAAGCATTACTGTGTCACATTTTAGTACTATCCCGCCCCACCATGTGGATCTCACTGTTAGGACTATTCAGGTGTGCTGACCTGTCTTTCATTGTGTGTTTTTGAGGTTTCCCCCCTCGTTTTCTTTTGCCTCTTCCATTTACCTAGACTCTCTCTTCCACTCACCCATCCTCTCTCCCTTCTTTGATCTCTTTCCCTTTCCTTCTTTCCATTAAATTGTTTACAATTTACATATGGATTAACTGAGAAATAAGTATAATATTTGCATGAAACATTACTGATCCAAATAATCTCCACGGAATAAGACTGGTAATACCTTAAATTGCAGATGGTAAAATTTGTTATTGACTAAAAATTAATAGAAAATAACATTTTCTTGACAATGTTTAGATCTGCAAAATCTTGCTCAAGAATACTGAATGTGGTAGAAATAATGACCACAAAAGAAAACTCACCATGATAGAAAGGAATCAATGAAAGTTGAAAGGACAAAAATCTTTATTGATGAATGAATTATAATTTTATAATTTAAATGAAAAATAACTAATGCCAATGAAATGATCTCAGTTAAGAAAAGAAGGCAATTGAAAAAACTGAAAATGGTTACTGTACTATTTCGATCAAGGAAGTAATTTGGTTTAGTGGAATTTGCTCTGGGAACTAATTTCTTCATGAAAATGTTATCAATCCTGGCCTAATCCCCAGGGTCAAAATTTCCTTAAAGCCAAAAACAGATGGGTCAAAATGGTGAGATTGAAACATCCTGTAAATATTATTTTATAATCTGATTTCTTTTTTTTTTTTTTTTTTTTGGTAGTTCCTTGGCTGGGAGTTGAACGCAGGCCATGGCATTGAGAGCGCCAAAGCCTAGCCACTACACCACCAGAGAACCCTATAATCTGATTTTTACATAATAATTTTCTTTGTAGAACTTTGCATATCATTAAATATTTATCAATAATATTTCAGGGGCTGCATATTCTATTTTGTGCAAGCACAATAGTTCATTTAACTTGACTTCTATTACTACATATTTAGATTGTTTTCAACCTTTGCCCTTATGTCTCTGTGACCGATACCTTTATACTTGTGGATGGGTGACAAACTTTTCATAAGAAGAACATTTCCTGATTCTTTCTATTTCTGTGTGAGTTTCAGAAATAGATATTGTCTGAAAAACTGCTGTGAAGAGAAAGAGACTCTATATGTCTTTCTTTTTACTTTAGTCAAGGTCCAGTTCTCTGGCATTAAGGTTATTTATTATATAAGAGCCTTGTGGAGTAAATTAAAGCCTTTCTTTAAACGTCCCATGTTTCTGAAACTGTGACAAAATATGAGACAGCTTTTGATCTTGGCTTTTAAAGTAAGCAAACCCAAAATACCTCAACTGAAATAGCTCAAAAACAGCATGAAAAGACTGAAATGTCATATAGGAGCTGCTAGGATTTGATCACTGGGAATTTATTTGACTTGTGCTTATTCCAGTGCTATTTATAGTCAAAGGTAAATATAATTTTAGGTCTCCTCTAGAAACCAAAAGCAGAACCAAATGTAGTTTCTGTAAGAATCCAGAGGAAATGGATTGGGGATAGACTCATTTCATACTCATTGCTTAGCATAGTGAACACCGTGAGTAGTCATTGAATGAATAAATAAATAAGTTGGTGAACATGAATATTAATTTCATACTTTGTGACAAGTTAACTGTTTATGAAGTTTAACATCCAGCACCTAGCACTGCAAGTTCAAATTTTTACATGAATCCTTGCTAGATGAATGAAGAAACAAATACACTCTTGCCTCCTTGAACATCACTGAGTATTTACAGATCTCTGAGACCAGCATGATCACAATGTAGCACTGGTGGCACTGAGCAGCCAATGGTATGGACATGGGCTTATGTAGACATTGTGTGACTGGCTGTGAGGAAATTGCTGTGAGGAAATTAATTTACTCTGCAGAAAAAATACCACAGGGTGTAAAGCATCTCCTAGGTGCCAGGCACTCTGCCATTTTGTAGCTAAAGAAATAGAGGTCGAGCAAGTTAAAAATAAACAAAAAGAACAAAAACTCCTTCAAGTTTGCGCAGGCAACAAGAGGTTGAGCTGATACATCTTCCCACCTTATGATCCCAAAGCCTGTAGAAACCAGATCCGGTGAATACGGGGGATGAGGACACACCGTCATGTTTTTATTTGATAGAAATTGCCATGTCAGAAGTGATGTGTGACCTGAGTTGATTCAGGTGTGATAAAAACAATATGCGGAATCTTTAAATTAAAAAAATTATTACAGTAAAAGACATTGTTTGAAGTGAGGGGCAGTATTTTGAGGGGGATTGATGGCAATGTGTCTTTTAACTCTAATAATATTTTTTATTGAAACACTCTTTTGATCACACTTGGTATATAGTTATATTGTCTGAGAATAACGACAGCTAGGTTTCTTCCTCTTTATTCCTAAAGCTTCTATTAATTTTTATTGCCTTATTTTGTAGGCTAGGATATTTAATTCAATGTTGAATGAAAGTGGCTTTAAGAGGCATCGTTATCTTGTGCCTTGTCTCGAGACTGTAAGTGGGAATTCTAAAATCCTTGGTTTGGTGTTTTCAGCCATTCTCCCTCAAAAATTGTTTCTGTCCCAACTGTTCCTCTTTTTCATCAATCCTGCTTTGTGTTAGAGTTTCTCACTGCATCAGCTAGGCTTCTTTCCATTGTTAGGTCTCGTTTTATTCTGAATATTTCTTTCGACCTAACCTTTATTTTATTTATATTTTTCTTTGCCTCATCTCATCTATTCTTAAACTCATCTATTGCATTTTTTAAGTTTAATTGTGTTTTTCAATGAAGTTTATGGTTCTTTGTTAATAGTTTCCAGTTCTCTGCCAAAATTCTGAACCTTCACTTTCAACTCCTTCAACATCGTAAATACTGCGTTTCAAAGTCTGTGGTAAGTCCAACACCTTGAAGTAACTGTGGCTTGATTTCTATTGTCTGTTTTTCCTGCTGTTTTTAATTTATGTTATTTTATATCTCTTGTGCCTGGTTATTTTCCATTGTATTTAGGACATTGTGTACAATTGTTGATAGAGATCATTTGAGGTCTAGGTTAATGTCACCTTCCTCTAAAGAGGATTAACATTTGCTTCTGCCAGGCTTCTGACTTTGGGTTTTGGATTTCTTGTGTCCCATTGTCTCTACTGCTTGCAGGAGCGAGTATTTTGAAAATGATTCATGTTCCTGCCTTTTTCTTTTCTTTTTCTTTAAGCACTGCCAAGTGAATTGCTTGGAAATTTAAAATCCTAGCTACTTAAAGTGAGCAAAATGATAGGGATTTGTTGGAGGGATGGACAGGACATGTTCATGCACACCAAAATGCAGCTGGAAAAAGACTAGTTATTAGTGTTGAAAACAGGCTATTACAAAGAAAAAAGTCATGGCAAATTTGACTTTTCTGTATAATGAAGTTTTATTCCTTTTCATTGTAAAATAGGTATATTATTGTGGTTTTTCTACTTAAAAAACGTGAATAATATGTTGCTACTCCTTAGCAACTCTAAAATAACAAAACAAAGCATATCAATGGAAGAAAAAGAGCTTATTGATTAAAGGACAAGATTGAATCTCACATTTCCTTTGGATTTTTAAAAATAATAGCCAGGGCAGTAAAAATAGTTATAACATTTCTCCGACAGTTCTTTTTAAAGACTTTTAGTCAGAAATAACTATGGACAGGATGTATGCTGAATAGAAAGATGCCCTATTAATTGAGGGATGTGTTAAAAACAAAAATAAATACTAACAAGTGAAAATAATTGACTGATTGCTTCCTTAGGACTAGTGATGCATTTTCATTTTCAGTTACGATCAATGAGTATAGAGGAGGTGCTATTAAATTGCATTCACAGCACAGCAGCCAGAGTTGTCGTCGTTTTTAAACAGTGCAATTCAAGTCAGTCCTGCAATGGCCGGCAACTGCCACTAGACGCACAGCTCAACTGCACGACTTCTGAACCCAGCACAGCCTCCGCCACCTGACGTCTGCTCTGCCTCTTCCTCATTGGGCTCCGGCACTGCCTGACTTTCTCTGAAGTTCCTGAGCACACCAGGATGGCTTCTGCAGCAAGTTTTTGCCCTTGTTGCTCCCTTTACCTGGAAGCTCTTGTCTTCAGCGTTTCCTTCGGCTGACCTTGTTTTTGTCTTCCAGGTTATAGCTTAACCTCCGCCCTGAGCACAGACTTACCTCTCTGCTGCCTTGAGTTGAAGCACATTCAATCAGCTTGTCTGATTTTCTCCACAGCGTGTATCATTATCTGCAAATATTCTGTCCATTTATTAATAGTTTTTACTTGCCTATGCTTTCTTTCATCTTCAGAAGAATAGGGATCTGTCTCCTTTCCACGCAATAGGTCTTGAAAATCTTTCTTGATGAAATTTCAAATATGAGTATTTGAAAGATTGTGGCCAAGCACGTTGGCTATTTTAATAGAGAATTTCACTGCTTGGATTGGCAAATTTGACTTCAGAGAATAATTTGGTAGCATGAGATTCCCTGTGGAAATGTAATTCTGGCCTAAGGGGTGTTAAATGTCTCACTTAAAATAAAGACCATCCCTCCAACAGCATTCAGACTTGTCTAGAAGATATATACATATGGTACATAGAAAAACAATGTATGTTCACATTCAAATGGAGAATGAGATCATTCAGATTCTTTGAAGAAGAACATTTGAAGTGATTTTTACATTAAAAAATATTATCTGAACATCATTTGGCCTCTATCAAGGACTTGGTGGCATATTTCTAATTAATTTTAAATAACAACCTTTCTACTTAAACAGGAAAAATGCATCTCCTGACCCTCAACCCCAATAATGCACATACACACATGAGGACTCTCTAGAAGAACTGGGATGATGCTCAGAGGAAAAAAATATACCGGTACTTAGACTGTAATGAAATTGCCAGTTACCATGGCTATGTTTAATCAAAGTCTGTATGTATGGGAGTTCCTAAGCCTAGCTAAAAAAAGTGTAATGATGCTCATCTGGCACAGAATTTAGACTAGTAATTAAATCCAGTTATGATTTTCTTATTGCAATGAAAATTTACTGCTACCGACCAAGTGAAGCTTTAGTTTCCACCTGTGGGAGGCAGAATCCGAGGTGGTTTCCGTGAGTCCTACTTCTTGAGGTACATACTTTGCATAATCCCCAACTCTTGCCTGCAGGACTGTGAATATGATGGATTTCAATTCTGGGATTAGGTTGTGTTAGATAGCAAAAGCGAAGGAATTTTGCAAATGGAATGAAGGTCCCACATTAGTCAACTCTTGGTACTCAAAAAGATTATCCTGGGTGGGTCTGACCTCATCAGATGGGCAGTGTTGAATGCAAGTGCCCATAACGAGACCATGGCCCAGCGCTGCCCCAGATACTTCAGGAACACGAATTTTACACAAAATTAATCATTTTAATATCATGGTGTCGTGACATAGATCCTTCCGGAAAAATGAGGAATTCTTTATAATTTAACAATTCCTTCCTAATGTTACTCTTCAAAAGTCACGTTTTTGAATATAATATTACCTGAAAACAGAGTTCCCTCAGGTTCTTTATCTCCTTGTCATCCACCAGTGAGTGTCCCTTCACACAGAGTAAGGCCTCAGTGGACCTTATGTGGGGACAGCAAGACGAGGTAGTTCCCCAGACTGAGGCGTGCAAAAATTGCAAATTATTTTGGAATGGTAAAGAGTCTGACAGCAGGAGTCTTGAAACTGTTCAGCTGATATAATCACGAATTTGTGTAAGAGACAGCAGGAGGAGGATGTGGTACTAACCATTAGGACGTGGGATGTTCAAAAGGAGCATTCAGTCGATTATTTCTGCTTTAAAAGCCAAGTTTTACGTCCATGTTGCACGCTGAGGGTCCGTCACACCCGCGTTCATTAAGGACTGCATTGCTTTCTGTTCCTCCCCGTCCCGAGTCACGGGCTCAGGTCCCCCGCCACCCTCCGAGTCGGTCATCTTTCAGAAGAGGCTCACTTCCCTGTGTTGGGTATGTTTTCTTTTCTGGTTCCTAATTATTTTACTGCATTCGTCAAAGCTGTTACAAAGTAGTTCCAAGAACAGACTTAATGAAAGTGACAGATTTTTGATTTTCACATAAAATTATAAACCCGTGTCCATGGAAACAGAAAGGAAAGCAAAACCTGAGATTCCCATCCTTCGTAGCTTGCCATGCGACACGGTGAGAAATAACCACCGTGCAACTAGCGGGGAACTACGTGTGGCAGCAAACCCGACGCCCCGGGTGACAGGAAGGCACAGCTCCACGGCCGACGAGCCCGTCTGTTGCAGAGGTGGCACACACGCTCAGCGTGGTCCAGCCACCGTGAATCTCGACGCCTGATTCTATTATTGTAACGTGAATCTATCGTGACTTGAAAGCATTAGAATGTTAGGTTTTAGTAAATATTAATAAATAAATATTAATAAGAATTTAATAAATATTGGTTTGGGTAGAATTACCGTGACAGCTTGGAAATGATGAGACTTTACCTGCACGTACTCTCTTGTTTGTTTGTTTGTTTGTGTATGTACGGATGTAAGCACATGTGTATGTATATATTGCTGTGATGACCAGGGGAATTTGTCATCGACAGCTCCATCAAGAGTGACTTCTATAGAGGGCATAGCGGATGCAGAGCCTCCCTGAGATGCCACTGCAGTGGCCACACTTTTGATGGCTGTCCCCAGCCAATGACTGCAAGGCAGTGTGTCTGGGAGCTTTTCAACAACCAATTTGGGCTCAGCACGTCTCCATTCATTTGGCCAAAACGTTCGTGGAGCTGCCCTGCTGGCTAAGACCGTTCCTGTCCGTCGTTCCTTCCTTCTCCCCTTCCTTCAAAAGTGTCACACCTGCCTCTGGTCTTGGGGGCCTCTCCCTGGCCACTTCTGCTCCTTCCTCTTGACGTGTCACCAGTGTCCCTCCAAATCTCTTGCACGTCTAATCCCATCATGGTGCGTGCTTCTCAGAGGACGAAGCTAGTTGGCATGACTGTTTTTTCTGCAGAAAAGAATAGGAAATGGTTCCAGAAACCAGCAACGTACTGAGAGAATTCAAACAGGCATGGAGAATGGGGGAAAGGGAGCACAAGGTTGAGAGAGCAGAAAGGCACTCAGAGGGGGTTCGTTTACAGAATGAATATTATAGATGATGGGTCTCTAATTAGGCTCCAAGAATAAAGTGTATCTGCCAGTGGAAAGTGGAAACATCTGAACATAAGATGATTCGTGTTTTACAGATTAGAATAATAACTAATAACCTAGAGGACCCAGAAGGCATTGGGAAAAGAAAATTTTCTTGCCATCCAAGTGATTTTGACCATGTTTTGATGATCTGTGTTAGCGACTTAGTGGTACGGATACACCCAGCTCATGGCAATTTTAAGAATTCAGTTCCACTTGGCCTTGGATATAACAAGCATATAGTATGCAAAGATAGAAGATATTTTATAGCAGACTTTCTTTCTTAATATTTTCTTAGATTAATATCAACATTAGTTAGTATATATCTTAAATTTTAGGAAGCGAGATGGTAGTGGAAAGAGATTAACATTTCTTGTGGCTCTTTCACTGTATAAGCCCCGTGATATTTATTTCTCAAGAATGTGTGGTACCAGCAGGCCCATTGTGTCCTCCAGGGCTTTTTATACACGTCACAGTGACCTGTGTCATCTCAGTCCAATCACAGACTGAAACCCGGATGTGAATAATAGTCAAGTGCATTCAACCGTCATAAAACATATATTTCAAATGAATTTTTCTTACGTGCGATACTGTATTCCACTCTGAAGACTAACATTGGTTATTCTTGTTGTGGAAAAGTAACTTTCTATCAGCGAAGGACGTGGGGTTAGAGTAGACACTAAAGTCAATGTTGCAGTTTTGTTGCACGTGTGACACTGGGATACGTGTTCCCGGGTACCACGTGGAACCCCGCGGGGACAGAATAAGGCCGTAATGCTGTACAACAGGAAGGAGAATCACTGTGGATAAACACAGGGATCTGGAGTTAATGTTAGCAGCCATCATTATATTACCATTTCACTTTTATCTACCAACCACTATCCTTTCGGCATTTTGTAGGAAACATAATTTAGAAATTTTCAGCCAGTGATGTTGAGGCAGACGATAGTCAGACTCAATGGACAGTTATGACTGTTGTCCCACTAATACTTATTAAATATAGGACAGCTAGGATGGTTGCTTTCTCCACGTTATCTCCATTTAAAAGTCGTTACCTCATTACCATGTAAAATCTTTACTGTTTAAGCATCAAACACAGATCCAAGCTTGTCTTGGGACGTCTACTGATACTATAAACTGATTTGTAGTCAGCACTAGTCGGATCGTGCAGATGATAGGTCACATTGTAAGCTGCAGAATTGTGGGAGAATTTAGGAGCTAGTCAGGAGAGAAACCAAGCTTATTAAAGTCCTCGACTTTGAAGATCTATCTGTAGGAAAGGGATATAAAGAGCATTTTTCTTTCTGGTTTTTTTTTTCACCTTTATGTACACATGCATGCATTTATTGTTGAATTTATTGGGGTGACATTGGTTAGCAAAAATTCCATAGGTTCCAGGTATACCATTCTATAGTGTGTCTCTGTGTTGTATTATGTGTTTACCACCCAGAGTCGGTTCTTAAAGAGCATTTTTCCTGGTATAGAGAAAACAGAATTCCTGCTAATATGACTTGTAAAAAAATCAAGGTATAATTTACATACAGCACTGTGTACAGGTCTTAAGTTTTATGAATTTTTAGAGCATGAACACACCCCAGTAACCAACATCCAGTTTAAGATATAGTGAGTGCATTATCCATACCCCCAAAACTTCCTTCGTGCCCTGTCAATAAGTCATCCCCAGAATAACGAATAGTCTGACGTTTTATCATCACACACTATTTTGGCCAGGTTTTGAAACTTCTCTCTCTCTCTCTCTAGTACTCACTGCTTTTTATTTTGCACTTGCTTTAGTTCAACATTATAGTTGTGATATTCACCCATGTTATGTGCAGCAATAATTTCTTTTAGCCTTTGTATGATTTATCTGTTCTATTGATGAGCTATTGCCAGGTCTGGCTATTATAAACAATGCTGCTTAACCTTCTCTGTGTCTTCTGGTGCACATCAGTCCCATTTCTACTGAGAGTAGTATGGACACAAGAGTGACATTTTTGGCCCCTGAGTATGCATTTGGTCCGATTTAATAAGTTTCCAAAGTCGTTGTACCCACTTGCATGATAACCAAAGTGCAGGGCGTTCCTTTCACTCCATATGCTTGTAAACTTGTGGGAATTGTTGCTTTTTACCCTTCACTCAGTTCTAATACATACCTTTCTAAAAAGTCATCGGCTGGAGACACAGTCTTCTGAGCTCAATGGAGATTTTGGAGATGGAAATGATGGAGCAGCGCTATTAAGAAGGCTATGAAGAGAAGCACAGGGAGGAAGAAAGGGCTTACCTGCATGAACGACAGGGAATTCTGATGCACGTTGATCACCTGGGGGTAAAAACCAAGTAAAATTGAATTCCTTCAGAAGCAAAGTGCTTCCACTGGGTTTGAAGCTCTGATTTCCTGGGTTATAAAGATGTGACGATGGGGAAAGGTAAGTACAATAAAAACAGGAAGCTAATATGGGGGTGGGAAATCAATAGAGCGTCTCCAAGCTACAACCTGACTATCTTTGGAAGAGTCTAGAAAGCAAGTAGTAAGTCCTCATAAAAGGTTTGGCAGGCTATGCTTTTGCATACCTTCACTTCCATTTAATGCATATACCCAACATCTTTATGAAATATTTGTGACATTAGAAGAGTTGCAGATGGAAGAGAAAACGTGGCGATAGCTCATTGCTGCCTCTCCTTTCCTTTCATGCTCTCGGCAACCTCCCCTAACACATCTTTCCCTTGGGACACGAGATGACGGTGACGGAAGTGGTTCGCCACCTGACAGCATCTCCAAGTCCCTTACAAGAAGTGGACACAAGCCATCCCCGAGAAGATGAGTATAATACTATCCACTTTTAATAGAGGAGAAGTGACACCAGGTTATCTCCTGGGCAAATAACTTTTTGTTGTTGATTCTGTCCACCTAATGTTTTAGTTTAAAGAAAAAAATCTCTCTCGTTCAATGGCTTTATGAAGGGAAATCCTTAAAGGATTAAAACCTTCTACAACCTACTTAAAATTTATTGCTTCCCTGCGTAATTTCTGTTCAGTGACGGTAGCTCTAATAAAACTGGGAGGGAGACCGAAGGCACCTCAGGAACGATACACAGGAATTGTGTCTTTTTGGGTTTCTTGCTAATTCTGCTCCCCCACCCCCACCCCACGAGCCATCTGGAAGAAGTGAACAGGCTTCAAGTTAAATTGGGAGACTTACGAGGCATGGGACGCATAGTTACTGTGTTCATTTGAATTGAAAATGTGATCCAGTTCTGGAAACTTCCCAGGAAGCTTCAACCTTCCGGCTGGAGCTATAAATCTGGGAGTGACTTCGTAACAGTACTTGCCTTCATTGCACTGGGCGGCCGACACATTGTCTCACGCCTCACGAAGAAAACCAATGGAGCAATAGCACTTGAATTGCTGTACCTGTCATCTTTCCTTTCAGCTAAGAATCCCGAAGGACTCCCACATGATTCCGTGCCCATATGAGCAGGGAGTTGAAGTGGCCCAGTAACCTGGTGTCTTCTTCAGGCAACTTAGCTGGCGCCGTCCTTGGGATCTCAGCAAGACATGGCCTCTGTGACTATCCGAGATTTGCTCCTGTCATGGCTTGTGGACTGAAAATCAGGGGGAAAGAGAGGTACACAGCCACACAGCAATGAATACATTGTTGCAGAGAATGCCTGCGCACACACCTTCTGCTGTTACGATGACTTCCTTCATCTCCTGTCAATATGTACCTTTATACCTACGTGGTAGGGAAGCCCAGAGAACACTAAGGGTAGTTGCAGTGAGAGCTGGATTTTCGCCAAGGGCATTTTTACTTTGCAACAGCAATAATGTCTTAAGCTAAAGAGGTGTTTATACTTCCTTTTGGCTTCCATGGAGGATTCTTCGGGGGCTATGGTGGTGTCAGATATTTACTTCCTAGGTAAAACATATCCAAGTAGTTACGAAAATGTATCTCATCTATAAAAAATGGATCCATAGTCCAGTGTGGGTTTAAACATTGACTGGCTGAATAATCTCATCTTCCTCTTTCTATTTTTAAAGACAATGCAGACAGTGTGGATCAGCAAACCTACTCTCTGTGACGTGGTGACGTCTGTCCCCGCCACGGCTCAAAGGGACAGTACAGATTGTGCAGTTTCCTCTTTCCTTTGTACAGGTGAGGTAACAGGTGGTTAAATACACCAGCTGGGGCTGAACCACCCCACCTCTCTCTCTCCTTCACCGATCAGATTCTATAAGTTTATGAAATAAATTAAGCTTGAAATGAACAGTCGTGGACAGCTCATCGGTACATGTGCGTTGAGAATGGTTGCAGGAAATACTTTTATTTCATGTTTCACATCTCTTACTATAATGAATTAAGGTCACTTTCCTGAGTGCAAAAATATATAGAGGTGTGAATGAGAATCAGACGTCCTCCTACAGCATGTTAGTTAACGATAAAATCCCCTCGTCACCACCTGGCCATCCACGTATTTCCTTCCTCAGTAAACACATAGGCTCGCAGGGTAAACCATTACAGAAACGAACTTTGCCCTTGAGTGTGACCCTTTTGACCCGCAGGGGACACAAATTCCTCTATAGACACCTAGATTTGACCCATCAATTCTAGGGCACACGCTTTGCCCCCCTGTATTTTAATATATCTGACATCAGGACACATCCTAAAATTGAAAGTGCCCTAGCTTGATGAACACCTCCCCCCGCCCCTTTGTGATATGTAACATGGTGGTGTGTCTAACAATGGCTGGCACCATGAATTCGATGAGCTACTGGCTGTATCCACATGGCGAGTGCTATGAAGAAGGCGTGATATGGGAGAAACTGTGAGCTTATTTTGGGTTGGTTTGTGTGGGAGGGCATCTGGACAAGGTTATGTGTATGCTCCAGGAAGGAGAAGGACCCGGTTGGGTGAGCAGAGGGCAGGAGGATCCTAGGGAGGAAGCACAGACCTTGTGAATGCCGGGGACGGGGAGAGCTGGTCCTATTTGAGGAACAGATGGAAGGCCAGTCAGTGCTGTTGGACCATAGCAAGCAGCAGCGTGTTGCAAAGATCCTGATTCTTTTAGCTCCTTGCATATGTTTACTCTGCAAAGACCTTTTTCAGATCAGCTATATGGAAGGCGTTTCCTTTGTGCTTTGGGCGTTGTTCAAGGGAGCAAAGACTTCCTCAGGCTCTGCCACTGCTTGGGAAACTCAGTCCACACTTGACCTTTCAATGTGGCTGGTTTTTAACCTAAGTGTTGGGAGCACGTGCCATTGTAATTGAGCTGAGTAATTTGGCTTTTTTTTTTTTAAATTATGTAAAAAGATAATGTTTATCCTATTTTGGCTTTATTTGTCTTTCATATTTTGTCTCTTTATACCAACTACAATTACAATGTACCCTTTTGAATCTAAAACACTTTACAGGGGTGACCAATCTTTTGGCTTCCCCAGGCCATATTGGAAGAAGAATTGTCTGGGGCCACACATGAAATACACTCACACGAATGATAGCTGATGAGCTAAAAAAAAGGTCTGTGCGTAATTTTCATCATGTTTTAAGAAAGTTTATGAATTTGTGTTGGGCTGCATTCAAAGCTGTCTTGGGCCGCAGGTTTGATAAGCTTGAAATTTTATTGAGACTGATTTTTAAGAAAAAATAATTTTGCTTGAAAGCGCACACAATTGCAAGAAAGTATGAATAGGATGTGGTGGTCGGATTGCAGCCTCAACTATGATGAGCAATATTCTACTGCATAAAAACAAAAAGTAAACAATAACAAATGAAGTGAAATATTGGTAAATGTAAACATAAAAAACAATCCCCAGATCTAGGCCACCGTTTTCTCTTTTAAGTGCAGAACCATAGCCCTCTGAAACCCGATTTATACTTGAATTTGTTAGCAGTTGTCAACTGCTAATGTCCAGGATGAATGCCTCCATACAGTCAAAGCGGGAAGTCTTCATCAATGTCGCTGTATTGTAGAACGGTTTTTAGTTCTTCTCTTGTATAGGTGACATGCCTTCTTCCTCCAGATGTAACCTAACGACAATCGGTTCATCCCAGGCACATTTAAATAGATGTCTAAAACCAAAAGAAAACCCCTTTCAATGATCAGATTTAAGGAAGACTGCCCCTGCCCCCAAATCACAATTGTTGCATTACTTTGTCATATTTTAAAAATTAATTCCCATGTTTTTACAACAGCACCAGCACCACCAGCAAAACCCTCACGAACATAAGTGCAAACTATCTTTTCACCACGTGACTCCTATCATTGTTTTCATGACTGTCTTTCAAGCATGGGCTTGGTGGTCCAGTTTTATTTTGGTAGAGGGAGTTTTAGAGAGGCTTTTCGGAAGGGTGCATCCACCGCCAAGGCCAGGCGCATTATTTGCATGAAAAGCATTTATAGAAAAAAAAAAAGACAATTTTGAGATCTTTCATGAAAACAGTGCAGTTCCTTCCAAGAGTAATTCACTGCCAAGTTAGATAGCGGTGGAGTCACGTCTAAGTCGTCGTGTTCTGTGCTGAGGCCGTGGAGAAGAACCTGTCCCCATCAAGGCCCAACAACGTCTACAAACTGGAGAAAAGCCCATCCGCCCGCCCTCCGGAAGCGCGGTGGCTGCCATGAAGCCTCCCGGAAGCGCAGTGGCTGCCATGAAGCCTCCGGGGGCGGCTGGGGCTTAATTGACAGCCCGCGGCGGCGCATGCGCGCGAAGCTCGGCCGCCGTGCAGCCGGAGCGGAGAGGGCCCGGCTCGCTAGGGGGAGACAGGACAGCGTGTCCCTAGCGAGTGGAAAAGGCAGCAAAGCGCAGCTAAAAACAGCTCCATTTCAAGTAAACCAGGAGAATACTTTAAAAACAGCTGTGTCAGTGCAAGGGGGCGCAGGGGTTCCTGACGGGTCACGCTTCAGAGTGCGTGCTTAATGCAAATAGCAGCGATGGCTGCGTTTGCCCTAACGCACCCCACAGCCTCGTCCTGGTCAGGTACGACTCTGCTCTCCGACTTGCAAGCCAGTTGCTCCCGAAACGTGCGTGGTTTTCCTTGCGTGCTCTCAGCATTGCACGCGGCGACACGAGGTAATGTTGGAAGGAAGGCCTAATGAGACCAGCAAAAGTAAAGCCTTAAGTGGGCAAGAAAAGTACCTGTACAGACGTAAGCTACTGCTGTCATGGAAGTTTTATAGATTTAAGGACACATAAATGTACCCGTGTATGTGTCATTTTCCCCCTCGGTGGGGACAGATGAGGTACAATGCCAACACACGAGTAATGCGGTTGGGTTCTAGCCTCCTATCTACCTGCCTAGCTTGTGACCCTGGGCAAACCACCTTAAGCTTCTGAACCTCTGTTTTCTTTTCATTTAAAAAAACAGAGAGGAATCATAATATTTCCCCTGACACTTCCTATGAGAGTCAGATAAGATGATCACTATCAGCACACAGTAAAGGCATCATAATGCACCAATATCGATTAAGAAATAATTTATCACTATTATTATTATCATCACTGTGCTAGAAATGTACAATGCTAGGAAGACATGCGTTAGTCTACAATGCTTGCAGCTGTTGCTAAAACAACTCTTTGTGTCTTTTCCTGGCCTCGGTGAACTACTAAATCTCTGTCGTTCACGTTGGTCTTTCCAAAAGGGAATGAGTGAGCAAATCTTTTAAGTTAGACAGCCAAAACTTAACTTTGACAATGAGTTTTGGCTTATTGTTCTCCACATATTTAAGACTGTCAATAGTTTTTGCTCTCTTAGATGTTTCATAATAAGATCAGGAATTTAAAAAGGGAGAGATTTTCATGATAGAGTTTTCCCTTTGGAAAGAAACATCACTTTGCTTAAGTGCTTTAATGCTGAAGTTGGCACAGCTCGTCGGTTGGGAACAAGCAGAGAAAAGTCCCTCCCTGAGACAGACAGTATGGAATCTGCCCTGCGGAACTGACTGTCCCTCCACAATCTCAAAGCCCAGATGGCCCAGACAGGCCCTGAGAGTGCGGGCAGTGTGGGTCAGTGGAGATCAGCTGTAGTTCTGGGAAATTCTCTCTCTGAAGGACACGTGGGAGACCTGGGTGGGTATCCAGAGCAGTGTCAAGATGGTCAGAAATGGGACTCACTTGGTGGCCTTTGCTGGGTCTGTACAGACAGAAGCATTCTGCTCCCTACGGAGCCAAACCCCCAGAGTCACTGATCTGTACGGTTCAGGGTTCAGAAAGGCTACTTACTAGGTGCACTGGTCCCCATAACTTCCGTTGCACGCTTCAGGCTTATGACAAAGATCTTTTCCAACAAGTTAACTGCACTGGAATATTATTGTCAGGTAACTGAGCATGATAGAGAATGCAAAATAATTTCTCTTTACCCTGAGGGCAAAGGCGCAGGCCAGGAGGATGTGGTGAAAGATTCTGCTTCCTGTCTATTCACAGAGTGTGAACAGACTGGATTCTATAATAGAAAATTTGCAAAACTCACATGCAGCAAACTATACAGCCTTGTTTGCAAATAACAAAATGCAAATTAAAAGAAGTTATGGCGTATTTGAGAACCTACTAAACTCACAAAACTAAACAATAAGAAAATGCTGAGATGCGATTCTCTCTGGTGAGCAGTGTGTCTAGGCTGTAGACTCTGGTGGAAAGAATGTTGCGTATGAAATGTGAAGACTCAAATCTAACCGAAATCACGGACGAGTTATTTACCTTTCTGAAGCTCCATTTCTTTTCTCGTCGCTAAAGTGTGAACAATAGCTGTCAACCTTATGAGGTTTATAATAGGTTCAAATAAGTGAATGAGAGAAATTTTCAAATGGCAAATTATTGTTTTATATATATATCTATATATATATCTATCTATATCTATCTATCTATCTATATATCTATATATATAGATCTATATATATATCTATATATATATAGATCTATATATATAGATATATAGATATATATGGTTTTTGCCCTGTTTTCATGAACAGATTAATAAAATGAGAAATTTTGGTTACTTGGTATCCTTTTCAGATGCAAGTGGGATACAATTTATGAACATACTAAATGTGTTTGGGAATTTCACCCTTAGTCATTGACGGTGAACTGGCTGAATAAACTGTCTCAAAGTAATAGGAGGGAGTTAGTTATTCATAAAAATTACAAATTTGTAGTCTATCAATAAGTCACATAAAACTCAGATTTAACCATGTTCCTCTTGTTTCGTTGGATGATTTTACCTATGTTAGCAGAATTTAATCCAGAAAGCAATCTTGAGACGTAGACAGTTATTTTTCCTGTTTTAAACATGGGGAACACATGGAAGGGTTCATCTAGTTGGCTGATATTTACATGAAAAAATTTAATTGAAAAAAGCTGAAAACAAGGTAGTGTCTGTGCACTTTGCATAGAATCACACATGAATGTATGTGAAGACCTTAATGAAGAGTGGAAGACAATGTGAAGAAATAGAAATGGATCATACCTAAACACACATGTTTTTATCGTAATGCCTTTTGAAAATTCTAAGATCAAATTTTGTTGGTATGGTTTAAAAAAATAAATACATAAAACACCATTAACCCAAAGGAAAATGAGTTTAACCATAATTTAAATTCTGAAAGCTCTTAGTCTAATTTAATAATAAAACTAATCTTGCTGCAAAAAATGGAGACAATATGACTAAAGCCAACGCTTAGGGGTCAAGAGGCGTTCAGATGATAACCTCACTGAAATCTGCAAGACAAAACTGTCACCGGTGAATCATAAGTCACTCATCGGTCCCTAACAAAGGCAGGCACACAATCCCGGATCGTTTTCCTGTGTCAATTCACGGTTAATCTGTGATCTGCTCCGGGACCTGAAGGGGTGGTGCTTAACGCCCTTTAGGAAGATGCTGGCTTGATGAGTGACAGCCAGCAAGCCCGGGCAGGCGGGTCAGAGGATAGTCATTGGTATTTCCTTCCAAACGAGCATCTCCGGGGTTGAGCTGAGATTCAGATACCAAACCATAACAACACTCAACCCTCGATTTTCAGGAGGGGATCGGGAGGGATGCCCTTTGGGACCATCAGGTGGCGGAACCCACAGGAGATGAGCGCCTGGGAGTAGGGAATGGGAGGGCTGGCATCTGGGTGAGAGGCGTTTCCAAGAGTGGCAGGTCCCCTGGGACCTCGGTCACCACTGCACCCAGTACACAGGGTAGCGATGGCTTTTGTCTGAGAAGTGATTCCAAAAACCTGCTGTTGTCTTTGTTTACTGAAGTAGACCGTGCCGTGGGGGGGGGGGGGGGGGGGGGGGGGGGGGGGGGGGGGGGGGGGGTACGCACCCCAGAAGCCGGCTGGAGACGTTGGCCCGGGTCTCTCTCTGTCCTTTTCTCCCTCTGTCACGCGTGTCTTTGTTCAGACTCCCTGTGCTTACAGAGACACGCATCGTGTTAGGTTAGGGCCTGGCCTGAAGACCTCGTTTTAACTTAATCAACTCTTTAGAGAACGTGTCTCCAAATATGCTTACATTCCAAATGATTGGGGTTTGAGATTTTTTATGAAGTTTGGGGGCGGGGGAACACAAGTCAATTCATAACAATAGACATTAAAGTCAAGTATTAAGAGAAACTGAATTTATAAGCAGATTTTTTTCAAATCACTGATCTTGGTTTTAAACCAAGGTTTTAAAAGGAGGCATACATACTTCTCAAATTATTATTATTTTTTTTACCCATAATACAAATTGCTTAAAAAATACGTCGTATTCCAACTTGACTTCATCTTTTAGAAACTTTTGGTTGGGGTTTATGGTTTACGATGTGGTAATTTGCTACCATTCAGTCATGAATAAGCCCTAGGAAGTGCCTGCCCCGTGCAGGTACTCTGTTCGAGGCACGTGGGCACGTCGGAGAACAAACGAGATCTTTGCCCTAATGGAGCGTACATTCCACTGGATCAGGGGCCTCCTAATTGAGACGGGAGGGTTACCTCCAGCTGCGGGGAGCGTTGCCAGCTGTCAGCCCTCTCTGGGACTTGCTCACCCAAGGTCATGGACTCGTCCCAGTGCAGCCCGCAGCTGGAGACGGTGGTGGTGAACAGGCCCAGGTGCTTAGACTCCAGGGCTCCCTGGGGGGCTGGCTCAGGAGTTTGTGGGCCCGAATCACAAAGTCCACCTTCTCCCTCTGCCCAGTCCTGCTTCCTTCACTTCCCCACAGTCTCGGGGTGTGTTTCCTGAGAGACACAACGTTCTAGGACGCGTAGGTTACGTTGCATTGTGCTGATCACCTTACCTCACCTTACCTGGTAGTATAATGTCATACTAGGTTAGTTACTGTTGGTTACCCTCACTGGACTGTAATGTCTATGAGAGCAAGTGCTTTGTCTCTTTTGTTCATTGCTCTAGCCATACCTCCCAGAATAGTGCCTGGAGGAATCAGTCCTCCAACAAATACTGATTAAATCAGTGAAGAAATTTGTAAAATGGGAATAAAAATAATACTGACTTTACAGGGTTACATTGTGACAACCCCTGTGCAGTCTTAATAGAGAGCCTGGCATATATTAAGTGCTCAGTAAAACTTGGTAATTATTATGATATTCGTTTCAAAGATGATTTATCACTTCCATTTTTTTAAGCCGGTAATGCAACTCTATTTGTTCATATGTTAATTAATCAAACACTTAATTGCCAAGTACTGCATTAGGAACTGAGAGTACAAAGAGGGTGAGAAATATTTCCTGACCTTAAAGCAAATCCAGTCCACTGGCATGCTCACTGGTCGCATTTCATTAGTTACTATTTATCCACTTATAAACGAGTTTCTTTTGTATATGCTTCCCTTGCTCAAGTATACTGAGATGCGAGCTTCAGTGCCTGTTTTCTTTTTCAATTCCTTGGATAATATTTTGCAACTGAAATCCACCCACATACATCACTGGGCAATAGCGAGCTTGCAATTAGACAAAAAGATTGTCCTGTCAACCGATATGATCCAATTCCCTCACTCCGATGGCTTCTTATTACTTTAAAATCGGAACATTTGGAAAGTATTTCATTGGCTAACATTGTGAGTAAAACAGATTTTTGGCTAAAAGATTGCAAAGATTCCACCAGAACTTCGCCATGTACTCATCCTTGAAGACTCGGTGTAGGTATTTCACCCCCCAGGAAGTCCTCTCAGGCCAATGAACTAGCTCTTCTCTCTCTGCCCACCACACCCAGGGGACTTGGATCCACTGTTGCACTTGGCGCGTGTTAGTGGAATTCTGCTTTTGACTCTGTCTTCTCCGCTAGCCCAGGACCCCCTCCAGGGTCAGAAACCTTGCTTTCGATCTCACCGTCTCTTATGCCCATCACGAGGCCTGGAAACTAACCACGGTTGTAACAACAGGTAACTCCTGTTGTGTAGGCGGGCACCGTGGGGACTGCCATGCAATTCCTTCTACTGAGCCCCTGAAGTAGGTACTGTCGTCATTTCCCTTTTACAGATGGGGAGACCGAGGCCCAGAGACCTTAAATAACTTAACAACATCACCCAGCCGGTGGTGACGCACATGGGGCTGGAAGGCAGTGATCGTGGTTGCGGCCCCCTCACACTTACCCCTGTGCCGTGCAGGTGAATGCCTTCTGAACCCAACTGCGCACACAACTATTTCGCATGAGGTAGAACCACGACAGGAAACGCCAACCACAGTGTCAGCTTCGTCCTGTCTTCTGTTCAGAGACCTCCATCGGCAGGGTCGGTTCTCAGAAGTAGAGCTTTGTCGTATTTTCTAGCTTAAAAGTAGAAGGTCTCATGGCTTACTGTCTTGCTATTATCTGAGAAAAGGTTACGTTATGATTAGCTTTGGCTCTGCCCCGTATCCTGGGACAAAATCCGTACCCAGGAGGAATAATCACACAGTGAGCCTGCACTGGCAACGTGGCCGAAGCCACACAGCATGTCGCGGGGGAGACAGGACGTCGGATCTCCACCCCTCCCTGCTCTGAGCCACGGCACCCCCCTGCTGCAGAGGCCCACGATTTGCAGCCCAGGAGCGAGGACGCTGGAGCGAGCTTCCTTCCGTGGTGGCCTTCCTCCCGCCCCTGCCTGGCTCTCCATTGCTTCTGGGGTGGGGGCTCCACATCTTCCTCCGTGAGGCTGAGTATCTAGCACATTTTCTTGCCGGTCACGGTTTTCTAGGACTCTCAGTGACTGCAGGTTGTCATCTTTGCCTCTCTCCGCATTCCCATCGCCTGTGCACCCCTGATGCATGGATATGCATTCGTAGATTTTTTTTTTTTTAAGCCAGGGAGGTACCTAAAACTGGTGATGACATCTACTTGGCTGCTACTTGAATACAACTTTTGCAATGTTCCTGTCAAGTAATTATGTGAATGTTCTTGAAGAAATCGATGCCATCTTTTGATTATTCTACTAGGAAATTCTACGTTGAGGTGTTGTCTTGCTCACATGACTTCCACTCCTAGTTTTAGTTCTGATTATGCAAAAGCGAATGCATCTTCTCAGCAACAGACTTACACTATTTAAAAACAATGCTGTTTTCTCATGAGGGTTCTAAATATCCACCCCCAGGTCGATTTCCTCATTAGATACTGTTTCTAGTCGCCTCGCTCTGAGCCTACAGGAAGGGGAAGAGAAAATCCTTCGGACTCAGTCACACCCAGCTTTGAATCCTGCCTCCACCACTTACTGGCCGTGTGTGTTTCAATCTTGGTTTTTTCATGTCTAAAATGTTGAGGATGACACATCATTTAAAGGAGGAATTGTGGAGATTAAAATAGAAAGGTGAAATACAACACAGCACAGAGCGGATGCTCAAATAAATGGGACTTGCTGTTATTTTTATCACCCTCGTGTCTTTATGAGTTGGGTTTGAAGAGCCAAGACTGATACTTGGGTGTGATCTGATTGTCCCCAGCCATGGGCATACTTGCATGCTCCCAGGGCGATGGTAAGCACGATACTAATCCAAAAACCAGTGACTTCCATCGATTTTTTCCTCCACGTGTCGCTTTGTGCTAAGCACTTGATATTTATTATTTCTGGAGGTCCTCTCAACCGTCCTGTGAGGCTGGCGTTATTCCCTTTTCACAGATGAGGACACAAGTACAGGGAGAGATGACCTGTCCCAGGTCACAAAACTGGGAAATGACAGGGTTGGAACAAACCCTTGTGTTTGACACGAGAGACTTTGCTTCCTTAAATATCAGATCTCTCCTAATCCACCCTGCGTTACAGTTTTTTTGTTTGTTTGTTTGGCAGTCAAATGCATGATGGACTTGCATAGAGCTTACTCTCGCCCCTGCCACTGAACATTGTTGAGCAAGATTTTGTCCGTCTTCTCCTCAGTATGTACTTCTGTTTGTTTCTTACCCAAATCTAGGTGTATTGGTTTGCTAGGGCTGCCATAACAAAGTACATTGACTGGGGGCCTTAAACAACAGCCAATGTTTTCTCTCACAGTTCTGGAGGCTAGAAGTCCAAGATCAAGGTGTTGGCAGTTTGGTTTCTTCTGAGGCCTCTGTCCTTGGCTTGCAGATGCCCTGGCCACCATCTTCCTGTGTCCTCACATGGTCACCTCAGCCTGTGGGTTGTCTGTGTTGTAATCTCGTCTCATAAGGACACTGAGCAGACTGGATTAGGGCCCATCCCTATGGACTCCTTTAAACTTCATCACCTCTTTAAAGGCCATATTTCCAAATACAGTCACAGCCGGAGGTACTGGTTTTAGGGCTTTAACATATGAATTTGGGGGACATGCAATTCAGCTCATAACAGCAGGGTCTGACATTTATCTCACTAAAAGTCTGTTTTTGTCAGATTTGGCTGGTGGCTCATTGAGGATTTCTTAAACGCTGATTTTGTTCACCAGCATGCTCACCATTTCTTCCAGATTTGTGCCATCTGTAGACTCACTATGCATTCTGCCTGCATTGCTTCCTATTGGTTCATTAAAATGCTGGCGAAAACAGGAGTGGTTGCAGAGCTGGAAGAGTGGAGCCAGATAACTTCATCCAATTTGATGCCCTTTTGTGTCCTGTCTGACATCTATTTCTCTGGTCATCATGACCATCTATGGTTTGGTCCATGTAGCCATTCTCTGTGTTGATTCTGATTTAATTGATGAAATACATGTACTATGTTCAAGCGTATTCTAATGAGAGCTCCACTTAATTTGGTGGTTTTGTTAATAATAATATAAAAAAGACATCAGAGAAAAAGTCAAATGACTTGAATTCTAGTCCTGGTTTTATAATTAAT
The DNA here is from genome assembly GCA_004026885.1 of Lyroderma lyra. NCBI lineage: Eukaryota > Metazoa > Chordata > Mammalia > Chiroptera > Megadermatidae > Lyroderma > Lyroderma lyra. The sequence continues at coordinate 18,322 of PVJL010006221.1, read as the reverse complement.
TTTCTGTGGCACATAAGCTCTTGGATTCTCGAGTTTCTCACCTGGAAAAGTGGGATAATTCTTGCCCTACTCCAAGCTTTACAGAGTCAGTAGCAGATGCCAGTGAAATGTCTACGTGAAGCATCTACAGAGCGAATGTTGGCTGTCCATGGCAGAACTGTCAGCAGGTATTTGAAGATTTATGTCTGTCAGCCTGTTCTCAAGCCAGCTATTCCCCATGCCAACCAGAAGATGCTCACAGCTCCCACCCTCTTCATACTGACTGCTCTTTCATCTTATCTTCATTTTGGGACTCTTTGGAGGAGCAATGCAGTACAAGTACATTTTTGAAAATTTAAAGTGAATTGAAATGCGAGGGCGGGCTGATTCATTTTGCCTCCACTGTAATATCTTTTGTTACAGTAGACATATCTGGATATAACTAGTTCTGTGTAGTCACATGGTCTCCCCGCTCCATCACCCTTGACCTTGCCCACACAGATGCTTACATTGTTCACCCAATGCACATCGAAATGGAAGCGTGTTCAGAGGTTCAATTCAAACAGCGTGCTGTTACTGAATTCTAACAGTGGAAAGAGACCCTCCAATTAAAATTCACAGATGAATGCAAGTCATTTATGGTGATCGGTGTGTGCATGTGAGGACAGGGAGATGCTGGGTTCATCTGTGATGGAGACGTGACGTCTGCAGTGAAGAGATGGTTTCAAAAAGAAAACACTGATTTTTTTAAAGGATGGATTTCAGAAACTAGTGCAGCGTTGGCAGAAGTGTATTGAAGTGTGTGGTGATACTGTAGAAAAACAATTATGCAGCTTTGAAAGTAAATGATATAGGTAAATATATAAACATGTAATTTCATTAAAATATCTATTCTTGTTCATTTTCTATTATATTTAAGTGGAGGCAAAATTTATCAGCTTGTCTTCATAATTACCCAAAGAATTCAGAGCTGACCTAGAACTATAAATCATTGACCTAGGTATGTAGAGTAACCCTACCAGCCCGCTGTACCGATTTTCGGTCATTTCCGAACCTGCCGCTGTACCATTGGACCTAATTTTCGGTACTTTGCCTCGTACCCTAGTACGTGAAAAACATGACTCCAAGTCCCATCTTATTCTAACCACTTGTTTGCATGTAACTAACATTTTTCTATGTCATGTTGGTTTTTTCTCTTTAATGCTCAGGAGCCCAGGTATAGGGGACAGTTAGGTTCAGGGCCTCAGGTCTGGTAGGGTTAAGTTTACATCTTGAACTCAAGATAATTAGTAAGGCAAGTCCACTTTAGGGTCCTCCTGTGATGATTTGCTAAGCAAAGTAGAGGAAATGTTTTAAAATCTACCTCTCCATTAGCTGGATAACCAATATATGGAAAAGATGCATTCTTACAGGTTCCTGTAAGATGAATTTCTGAATATTTAATCTTACTTTACTACTGATTTCTGGTATAATACATACTATAAATTCTTATGGAAATGCTATGTTGGAATATCCAATTGGAGTAAGGTTGCTGAGCCATTTTTCCATCCAGGGTAGCATCTAGGTAGGCTGACCAGATGTCCCGTTTTAAACAGGACAGGAAACAATGATACCGTCCTGTTTTAAACAGGACATCTGCTCAGCCTACATCGAGGCTTCTGAAAGTGTGTGGTGTCACAGGGAGACACCAAGAAGCCTTCAAAGGAGTTAGGGTAAAGGAAGAAGGTGAAGAGGAGACTTGCACTTATTGAACATCTACACATTAGGTTTATGTACTATTTAAACTCTTACTTTATCTTGACAACAATTCCAAAGGAACACAAATGGAGTAGCCAGGAGGAGAGTATATATAACAGCTGACAATGTCAATGTACTCACCATCAGCTTCCTAACTTATAAACCACTTCTGTTGACTTTATTTGTAGAATAAAACATTGAAAACAATTTTTTTAAAAAGAAAAAGGAATATCCCACCCTATGTTCAGGAGGAGGACTGCTGTCATACCAGGTAGAATACCAAGTAACCACCTGGTGATTGACGCTACTTTATGTAAGGTTGTCATCACCACCCCAGTTTTTTTGGATGAGGGAACTGAAACCTAGAGAAGTTAAATACTTGTTTCGTGTCACACAACTAGTGCGTATTGCAGCTGGGGTTCAGGCCACATTTTGCTCCCAAGCGTGCGTTTTGGCACTATGTCCTGACAAAGCTAGGCTACAGACTGGAATTCTCTCTGCTCTTGGGCACTAATATATGACCTTGCCAGTGACTTAACTTCCCTATGTTTTATGTTCCTTTACCGCAATAAGGGAGTAATTCAGGCATGGATTGGATAAACAATCTTGGCCAGTCTTTGGAAAATCACGAAGTGCTATGCCCGTGTAAAGTAGTATTTTTCAAAACACTCTGAAATGCAATTACATTCAATTTTCTAATTTAGAATGTTTAGAATCCAACAACAGAACCTTCTGCGATGACGGCATACTCTCTATCTGTGCTGACCCATCCAGTAACCACTTGTCACATGTAGCTATTGAGCAGTCGGCACGTAGCTTCTGTGACTGAAGAACTGAACTTTACTGACTTCTAACGAATTGAAGTTTAAATTAAATTGCTACATCTTGCCGGTCATTGCTCTATTACACAGTGCGTACCACTGGATTTCACACACAAATATGGATTCTGAACTAGTTCATTTTTATATAGTCTTTGCATGATGAGTATTTCTTGATGATGTAGCTAGTGAGTCAAAATGGGTGTTTCAGACTTCTCTTAGACCTCACATCTTCGAGTCATGTGTCTTAGATTTGTCATTTTAGTTTCAAGAAAACTCAGAATGTTTTTAATTCTCTTGACTCCAGGTGGACTGAATCAATCAATGAATTAGTATTTGTTGAATGAATGTGCATGATGTAGTTAGAATATGTTAGTTCCCTTTTCCTGTCTGGGCCTTTCAGTGGAGCGAATCATACGCAACAGGCTTACAGGGAGGTTTAAAGACAGCCAATATGTGAATGCCTCTGGCACAGCACACAGTAAGGCCCAAATTAATGTTAGCTTCCCCTCCCTTATCCTTGAGAGAAATTACTGCTTGTAAAAGAAAGAGCACAGCATTCCTGTAACCAGCCTGTGCGGCTAAATGTTCTTCACAGCTGTGTCTCCCTAGCAGCGTCATTCACTTCTTTGGTTCATAATTTCTAAGTTTAGCTCATCATTGGGATAAACTTTAATTGTATAATTTAGTTTGCATTTGTTTCTGTGCTTTTTAAAAATATAAAACCAGAGGGAGTATTCTTTTCTCTCCACAATGCTATCTTCCCCCACCTGAAAATGACTCATTGAGAAATGTATTTCAGTGAGCGTTGTTAAGTTCTGTAAATATAAAGAGTCCAACTGCTCTGGAGTGACCATCTGATTATTATTATTTTTTTGGTTGCTTGCATTGTGTAATTAACTGGAAAAGAAGGACACTTTTTCCTCCTCATCCCCCCTGTATGTGGGGGAAGCTGTGAATTGGCACAGTACAGAGCTCTAGAAAAAGTGATTCAGGACAATGACTGTAGACATTCTTAGCTTTGTGACTCAGCAAGACAGCTTTCTTTAGCACCAGAGTCTTAATCACCAACTTTCTGAAATTACAATAAATAAATAAATAAATAAATAAATAAGGGGGGGAGAGGGAAAGAACTGTATTAAGAGAAGTTCTAACTTAAAGAGTAGGCTGACCAGATGTACTGTTTGAAATGGCACAGAAAACAATGGTCCTGTCCCATTTCAAACGGTACATCTGGTCACCCTCGTCTCACTGGTTGAATTCAAAGTGTCAGCAGGCTGACATATGTACCATTTGAAGCGGGACAGTTGTTGTTTTCTGTCCCATGTAAAAATGGTACATCTGGTGGGCCACTTCAAGAGAAATTCTTTGATCTTCTATCCAAACAGGCTGTCCTTGTCAATTGGTAGAAATTTCTGTTTCATTGATACAGAATGTGATATTTGATTGAGAATTGAAGTGTCCATTTGCTTTCTTTTCGCTAAAGAGATTTTCTGGGAAGAGAGTTTTCCTCAAAGACCCTGAGGCCCGTGAGGCCCATTCTGCCCTTAATCTTATCTCTCTGCTCTTCCTTTTTAACTCAATGTTAATCTTAAATTCAGCTTTTCCTTTTTTCTGAGAAAGATCTCATAATAATTTTCAAAGTGAGAGCATAAGCAGTATTTCACAAGGTGATTGCTATGAGATCAACTTGAAAACATTACAGAAAAATTAAAAATATGTCCTTTATATTTCTTCCATCCTGAATAAACAATTTGTATTTTAGTTTAGCCATTAGGAACACAATTGGTCATGGTAGTAAATTTTTCACTTTGCTTTTGTGTGTGTGTCTGTTTGTTTGTTTTGTTTTTTTTTTGGGGGGGGAGAGAAAAAGAGGAGGAGTTATAGCAACAAGCCATAATGTTTTTTAAATAGAAGAGAATTTTCAGGAATAGACTAGAATTAGATTAGAATACAATTAGGAATGTGCAAGATCATTTTAACACACCAACTGGTGAGAAGTAGTAAAGTTATTGTGAACGAGAGGTGTAATTAAAGGACACTAGAATTGACATCAGGAGAAGGGGGTCTTCGTCTTGAGTTAATTAGTGTGACCGGTAATTTGTGTGACCTTGAGTACATAGTTCAGTCTTGATGGGTCTCTTTCCTTACCTGTGAACTAATAGAGCTCCAAAATCTTATGACTCCAAGGATTCTATTTCATATAATTCTGTAGAAATATGCAAGCAGGCTTTGGTACGTAGCAGTAAAAGTTGGGGGAGGGTGGCTTGTCAGTAGGTCACGATCTTGAGATTGCGCTATAGTATCAGTAGTGGGTGTGTTCCCATCCATCTACACGTCCTCACCTGGGGTTGTCCTTGGAGACAAGGGCAGCTAGGTCTCTTTCCTGCTTGTGATGAGACACCCTGACTGTGAGCATGTCAACTTTGGTCTTCCTGACATTAGACTTGAACCCACAAAACGAAGGATGTAGCAAGTGTAGTTGCCACAGAGTTTCTACCCCCGTAATGGCCCCAAAGGATTGCCCATGGCAGCTCCTTGACCCAGTAAAAGGCGGTTATAAAAATCTACCAGGAAATTGGAAGCTGTCTAAAGTCATTTCTCAATGAGTCATTTGCCACGGTCAACAAGCATGACTTAGGGACAAGTAGAAAATGCTTGTTGTTTCTAAAGCAAATAAATTTCAACAGATGAGCCCAAAGTTGTCATTCATCCAAATAACCCAACGGCCGGGTTATTTGGACGCCAACAATCCTTGCTTCCTTCAGGAGTGCTTATGAATGCCTGTCATTCAGACATCTTTCTAGTTACCCGCGTCCCCAAGAACACATGGGAACAGCACGCTCTCTGCCCGCGATGTGCGGCTACAAATGGGGGCGGTGGGAGCAGAGGCAGAGCAGCTGGAGAAGTCTGGCCTGGACTTGGTTCTTTTCATGAGTGCTTTTCTTCTTTTGTTAAGTGAAGTTGTTTTTAGATAATCCCTCACAATCACATCTGCTCTAAATATCCGTGACTTAGGAACCCAATGGTCTCAAATAAGTAGTGAGATCTCAGACTCTTTCTGTTGATTTTTGAAGTCAGGGGCAAGGGCATTTGTTTATAATATACTTAAGTCAACCAATTATAGCTCTGAACTATATAATTACGAAATACCTATTTCAGGCTTTGTGATACGTGAATGAATGATAAAGTCCTGATTTTGGCATGTTCAATAGTCCTTAATTAGCAATTTAGTTTAAACACTTCTATTAGATAATTGCTCCTGGTTTCAAATCCTTATCTGTGGAAGGGTCATTGACCTGTTTCCTATTGGGAATGAACTTTACATGTAAGCTTTCTGTAATCGTGAGATATGGAGTCTACCGGCAAGGAAGTTAAAAACAAAAAATAAAAGAAAGAAAATCAACAAACTCCTCTTTTCCCCTGTGCATAAGTATGTATTTCTCAGCTTACTACTCCAGAAATCTTGTTTTATTTTCTTTAAAACATGTTGGATTGAAGATTCTGAGGGAGCCACTGGCTCGAAGCTAAAACAGTTATTAGGAACCTACGGTTTTCTGATGAATGTATCAGAGAGAACTCCATTATATTTAAAAAGGAAGTTTCTTTTCCAGGTGTTTTTGTGTTTGTACAGTTATGAAGTTTTCAGGACTTAGATAATGATCCCAACAGTTAAAATGATTACAGACAGCCCTATCCTATCTATAGCTGTACATAAGCCAAGGTCCCTGGGGGATGGTGAGACAGCCAGATACTTCCACGTTGGCTGAGCAAATGTTTTGTGCTTTCTCCAAGGTAGCTGATTATTGAGAAAGCCTGACACTGCTGTATTCATTGAAAGGTGGAGAGCTGTGCTAAGGGGAATTATCAGCCCAATAAACGAGGAATTCAGACAGGCCTCAAGATGAAAGGTAAAGGGGCAGAGCTCACATGGCAACTTTATTTAGTGATTACTCACAGGTCTGTTAAGGAAAAGATTTCTTTTCAGTACTGAAGATATCACAGTTTACACGGAGGAAGGGCCCTGCACTGAAGGACAATACCATTTATTGCTTAGCATTTCTTTTGACTTTGAATAAGCAGGTCATATGTGTGCACAGTTACAAACCGTAAGTCATCATTGGCAAACGAAATTCATAAATGTTTGTTTTTTTCATAATTCATGATTTTCATAAATATTTCCTTTATTCTTCCTCCCCAAACCCTAAACCTTCCTCAGGCAACAGTTTCACAAGCTCTCTCAGTGTCATTGTCAGGGATGCCACAGCCTTCCCCAATATTTAGGGATCTTTTCAAACATCTAACTTAAAGGTGTATTAAAATGTGTATTACTTTAGTAGGAATCCCTATTTTCTTTTTTAAGAGCTTAAAGACCTATAACATTTCTTTATCTTTTTCTTTTTTGGTGGGGATACTTTTTTTTTTTTAAGAGAGTTATAACTTTTGAAATGATATCTGTGTCTCTAAACACTGAAGCAAATGCCTCCTATTTGGATATGTTGCCCCACCTTTGAAAACTGGGAATCAGCTACTCTGGCTACTGGATTGGAGCTGGCTACCTCTACATCTCTTCCTAATCTGCTAGCGTGGACCTTCACGGATACACACAGTATTACTTAAACAAACCACCTTCCAACCTTTGTAACTGCAAACATGAGGCCAACGCACGAACCTGCTCATTGCTGTTTTCTCCTGCCAGGACGGCCTCTCTGTGTCTGTCCAATCAGAAGACAGAGATCCCGACAGCTTGAGTTTCACACAATACATTTCTATAATAACTAATAAAAAAAAATACCCAATCTAATTTGATTTATAGAAATCAGCTACACTCCAGAACTTCAAGCATCTAACCTTTGCAGAAGGCTAGGTGTAATAGTTGATGATGTTAACTTGCCTATTGCAGAGCTGCTCAGAGTTTGATGGATGGCCAAGCACTTAAGGAGCATCTGTTCTTTCTACGGGACCTGGAGGAGGTACGTGGCATCCCAGAATTACAGATGACGAGTCACATAGAAGTATGGCAGGTAAAAGCTCATCAAATAGGAATGTGCTCCTTTTCTTTCAACAGCCTCCCTTGCAATTACGTTAGAGCCAGATGAATAGCTCTGACCAGTGAAACATTGGCAGCAGTGCCATATGTATCATGTTTGTATTAAGACATCTAAGAGATGGTTTGTTTCCTCCATTTTCCCCCTCAAGAGTTCCTCCAGATGGCATAGCCATAAGGTATAGGAGACTGATAAGAGACAGACATAAACTTTCACTGCATTAAGCCACTGAGATTCGGGGTTTGCTATTGTAGGAGGTAGCATTGATTAACCTAATATAGTAGGTGATGAATTAACCTAAAATAGTAGAAAGTTATTGGAGAAGCTGGGATCATTATTATAGACCAAGAAATCACAAATCTGACTTTGAATTAGGTTCAACTGGGGGAGCTTTAGAGAAATTCACATTTCTGGGACACATATATGATTTTACTAAATACAAATTTGGGGAAGGGCATGTGAATCAATATTTTTACCGAGCTCCCTAAATGATTTAGATCATTGCTTTCAGGTCTAACCTCTTGGTCCTCAACACCAAAATCTCTTTATTTTCTGGGGTGATGAGGTGGAAGATTAAAAACGACTGGAGAGCATCAGAGATTTTTGAGCTAAACCTGAGATTAGCAAACTATAGACCCCCAAGGCCAAATACGGCCTGCAGTCTGGTTTTGTCAACAGAGTTTTGCTGAAATTCAGACATACTGAATAGTTTATTTATCGTCTATGACTGTTTCACCACAAAGGTAGAGGTGAGTAGTTGCAACCATGACTTTATGGTCTGCAAAGCGTAAAATGTTTACTCTCTGGCCCTCACAGAAAAAGTTGGTGGACTATTGATCTACAACATGATTGCCTCTGGGCTTGAAAGAAGCACGAGCTCTCGATTTGGCCCTGCCCGTGGTTGGAAGAGTCGAATTTTCAGTACTCTTGGTAAATATAAGAAGGGCCAGCCAGGGAAAGTTATTTAACTTTTGGATCAGCTGGACATTACGGTATCTCCATGCTCCGTGGAAGTCACACAATTCCCTTAGTGTCTCGTATTCTGTCGAATTATCAGAAACACAAACAGAAGAGAACTGTTCCAACAGAATCTAGAAAAAGCTGGATGATACTCATAGAGGAAAACCCCCCCCACAATTTCTGAATATACCTGGATTCTTACAGGTCTTTTTTAATACAAATGAAAAGATAAAACAGGGTTAATATTTAATGATAATGAAGTCATATTCCGGTACACATCTTCTTTCAAGTCTATCTTTCATTCATGTTCAATTTACATAAACTGCTTGGTACACCCCCTCCATTTAAAAATAATCTATTTAAATATGTATGCACATTTAAATGTCCGTATTTAAATACACACATTTAAATATAAATGTTAAAGCTGTCAGGTCCGGCAAACTCATATTTAAAGTGCGATTCTGGGGGTGGGCTATTTTAACCAACTCCGGATTCAGAACAGAACCAAAGATCGTTCCAGCAGCATCCTTGTGCCTCCCTTCTCCTTCTCCTTCCATCCTCCCCATAAAGTCCTACCTGTCTCCCCCATAAAGTCCTACCTGTCTCCCCCATAAAGTCCTACCTGTCAGAAGTCTAGTGAATCACAACAGTGACACAGACTTTTGCTTTTTGGTGAGTAGGAAGGGAATTTTGACTTCTGGCTGAAGGGTCTCTCTGTCATGGCTCCTCGAAGACAAGGGGACGTCCCCTTGCGTTGGAATCACGGAGTGTCTGCCTCTTGGTCATTTTGGAGGACTCACAACCCTGAGCAGGGCCCCGGGGGAGCCCCTGCAGAGCTCAGGCCGGAGACCTGGAGGAACTTTGATGGCGGGGGCTTCTTTTACTCTGAGAAGGGAAGCCCCGTTTCAGCTCTGTCCCCTCACAGCTTTAATTTCTACGGCTGGGAGCCGGAGAAGAAAGGAAATCAAAGCAAAACCTACCGTTTTATGATAACCCCTAATGGAAATAATGGGTAACACGTGTCCCCGATTTTGTTTACTCACGCTTCCTGTCACTTGTTGCTGGTTAATGGAGAGTGGCAGTCCCAAGGCAACAGCCCCCTGGGCGCCCGCAGTGGCTAATTGTGAGCAGGTTAGAAGCACTTCTTTGTCTTTGGAAAGGCCCCTCAACGCTCCAGGGCATGTCTGTTTTGGATCGAAGTCGTAACAGTATTGGATGATTGAAATTCAAGAAAGTCCTGTAATATTACGTTTCAAATAAATGAATTTACACCCCAAGTCATGTGTTTAGCAGGTGACTGAGACCACGTGCTTTCCCCCTCACTTAGCAGAGAATTATAATGTGTAAAGGATTTAAATTCGGCTGTGACCAGCCTTGCTAGGGGCAAAAACGTGATGTGGTTGGAGCACCGGCCTGGAGTGAGAAGTGTGTGCATTCGGGTCATGGCACCGACTTCTGAGTGAATCGGGTAATTGCTTCCGGAAGAGGAAATTTCTCATCCCTCTAGCAGTAACCCCAACACTTCACCCCCTCACCGATTTATGTGCTGCCTCTTACCAAGTTGCTGGGCTTGAACAACGTGTCTCCCCAAACTTTGGCTGATGGGTCGGTGTAATTACGAAAGTCTCTCACTGATGAGGCCTGTGCTGCTCTCTGTGACAATCGCTGCGCTGGCCCTGGGCAGTGTCTGAGCTCTGTGCCATCACCGAAGGATGGTCTAGGATGGCTGCAGCGTCAGCAACACGGTTCTGGTTGATAGAGCTGGGGCTTGTGTGGGCCAGAAGCCCGGGCCCCTTGAGTGGCCGTGTTGTGTGCACCGAGGAGCACTTTTCAGACAAGAAGCCATTTCCCTCTCCTTCATGTCAGAACCAAATGAGAATTTATGCAAGTCACCCTTTTGCTTTGAGATCATGTATGGATTAAGATGGACCCGGTTAATTGGAGAAGATTAGCATAGCCCACTTCGGGGTGCAGATCTGAATTTCTTTTCCGCCTCTTTTTCAGTGTCTTTCCTTTTGACTCACGGTGAGGACGGCGTTCAGGGATGCGAGTCCCGCTGGGCTGCTCGGAGGCCACCAGCCTCTGTCCCCCTCTCCCAGTGTTGATTCAACTTCCTAACTGTCTCCTTTGCTTTTCTCAGGCTTGTCTGCTACACACACAGGCAGAATTTAAGTGACACATTTTCTCAAGGACTCAGGGGAATTAAAATTGCGAATCAGATGATAGTTTTCTGCCTTTATGCTTACTCTTGTTATTATTAATTTTTTTTCAGGTCTGCAGATAAAAAGAAACATGAAAGACCAGTCTATCAGTTGGGCTTTAGGTTTTGTGGGGAATTAGGGGTTCAAGAATACCTCTGGCTTGAACAAGATATAGTAGAGTCTCAGTTAACCGGCACCCATGGGGGTTGGTAGATGCCGGATAAAGGTAAGTACATGCTCAGTTAACTGGTAGATGCTAGATAAATGCAGTACTATTTCTTTAACTTTTTTTTTGCTGGTTGCTTGAGAGTGTCTATTTTTGAGTTCCAGTTAACGGACTGTTTATCATATATGTTTGTTTTCCTCTGACATGCAAGTACAGAAGCTGAAACGATGGCTTTTCACTCACCTAGGCCACAGGGCTGCCAGCTTTCGGTTCTGCCTGTCGGGGAGCAGCCCCCGTCTCCTTCACCCTCTGACCACGTCGGAAGCAGAGCTCGGACGGTTAGTTCTCTTTCTCAGCCTCCTTCCTGCTGGCGGAGGATTTGGGTCCCAGGGGTTGTCGCTTCAAGTCTGGAATGATCACAAACTTGGTCAGGCCGGGCTTGTGGTCTGTTTGGCAATACAATTCCCTTGCAAAATTTAGTAAGTGTCTGGCTTATTTGTTGCTGGTTCATACCCCTTTGAGTAAGCAAAGCCATAGGACTCATTTACACGTGGTATTTAAAACGAATGACTCCTTTTTTAAACTTATTGACCACTGTGTTGGGCATATCACTCTGCTGGCCTGTGTCAGTTCACCAGGGCAGCCACAGACTGGGTGGCTCAAACAACAGAAATTTATTTCCTCGCAATTCCAGAGGCTGGAAGTCCGAGATCAAGGTGTCAGCAGGGTTGATTTCCTCTGAGGCCTCTCTCCTGGGCTTGTAGATGGCCGTGTCTGCACGTGGCCTTCCCTCTGTGCCCGTCTCTATCCTCATCTCCTCTTGTAATGACACCACTCATATTGGATTAAGGCACCCTAAAGACTTTATTTGAACTTAATTACCTCCTTAAGAACCCCATCTCCCAGTTCAGTCACATTCTGAGGTGCTAAGGATTAAGACGTCAACATAGGAATTTTGGGGAACACACTTCAGCCGATAGCACTCCCCCTCCTGCTTATGCAGAAGATGGGCTGGGCTGGGAAGGCAACTTAATTCCACGTAAACGTGATCCTTTCTGCGAGGCTAGTTCCCACTGTCTGGCAGAAAATTCTCATATAATGTAGGTGGCAAACAGGATTTAGCTCCTGCTAAGTCTACAATCTCTGTTGCAAGGGGTTCAGTTTGGGTACAGAAGCAGTTAGCTGTCATTCTTCCAAGGCTCCAGATTTAACAGACCTTTCAGTAACTTCAATGGCTAATCATGGACAGAACTGCATTCCCTCCCTTTCCTGCAACTGGTTGTCCTCGCTGGAGCTCATCTCTTTCGTGATTCTTTACTAAACAGGACAAGAAGCAACATTTTGAATTTTCAGCCATGTGGCCTACGATGACAGGTTGGGTTCACTGGGTATTACGAGACACAGTTTTACAAATGTTGAGCCTGCTGGCCTCCAGTGTCCATATGCTTGTCATTTGATAGGACTGTAAAGACGCATCTCAGAGCTTGTCCCTGCAGGTTCCTCTCATCATGTGTCACATGATCCCTCCTAGCTGGAAGGCGGTCTGGGACATAGTAGCAGCAAACTCTGTTAACCAGAACTCTAGCAGAACTCAAGAAAAATCTTCCCTGTTTCCATGCCAGTTGCTTGAGAGTTTCGCCGGTTGCTCGAGAGTGCCGGGCACGTGTATCCGGCATCTGCCAGTCCCCACGGGGGCCGGTTAGCTGGGAGGCTGCTGTCCCTGGGATTGCTGAAGTTTTGAAATTCTGATTATTGGGGACGAAGTGGGGATAGCTGCTGAAGGACAACCGGAGTCTCTCCTGTGACTGGAAAGGCTTGCTTCCTCTTAATTCTACGGCCTGAATTTTTTGTGAGTTGTGAGAAAGCTCTGGAACAGTACTTGATTGATGTTCCCAGTGAAGGTGCAGAGGACCGAACTGGCTCTGAACTCTAAAAATCCATTGTATTCAGGGTTGGACTAGGGCCTATTTTGTGGTATTTTAATTCTAGCAAAATGGAGCTTATCATACGGTAACACCTTTAATAATAAATCCTGGCCACGAAGCCTTGCGTTATACCAGGGACTGTGCTAAGTGTGTCGCATGCTTTTTCCCTTTCAGTGTTCACCAGGACTGTGAAAACGGGTCTCACTGTCACCGTTTTGCACACAGAGAAACAGAAACTTGGAGGGATTAAGTTGCTTGAAGTCACTTGACTCCTAAACGCCAGAGCTGCTACTTGCTACTTGCACGACTGGGCTAAAAGCCGAGTATAGTAAAGGCAGTGGGTCTCAGCAGAGGCCGTTTTGCCCCCTTCCCCGGGGCATTTAGCAGTGTCTAGGGACATTTTTCGTGTTACAACTAGGAGGCTTCCATTGGCATCAAGTGGGTAGAGGCCCGAATTGCTGCTAAAGAGTCTGCTATGCACAGGATGAACCCTCAAAGTGTCACTGGTGTCACGGTGCAGCCTCACCACCTAACCTGCTTGGTGCGTGCCTGCGTCCTTATGAACTGAGAGCAGATGCTTTGCTTCTCTCTGGAAATAGGGAACTTCCATTCCCGTGTAAAGGATTCATTCTTCTTAGTCAATAGGGATCAGTTCTTCATTTTAAAATTTCGCTGATTTACATTTTGAGTAAGAAGAAAATGAGTCTTTTGAAGGTGTGGGGGCAGGGAAATTTACAGACAGAGAATACAGAACATTTGAAAAATAGTTTGCATGTCAGACTTCCATAAATTTTAATAGAAAATGAAAGTTTCAGCCTAATTCCAAAAGAAAGGATGTAAATGATGACTCCATTCTCCTTCTTTGAGAAGAAAAGTGGCTGCATACAATAGATACACAGTAGACCCCCAGTTCCCCGGGTCCACGGAGGCGGGTAGGTGCTGCATACACGTAGCTGGACTCTCTGCTAACCAGAACTCAAGCACCGGGCAGCAGGCACCCCAGTTAATGAGAGTCCACTGCGTTTGGGACAGAAGTTGGCATTTGATGCTGCTCCTAGGCTGCTTGCTTGTGTGGATTTTAAATGCTCTAAGTGCTTTTCCACCAGCAAGACCAACTTGCTTTTAAACAGGCAGTTGCTAAGTATGTGATGAACAGACCTTGTCCTACGTAATCCAGGTTGAGATGACCATGATTCTTTTGCCCACGAGGAGATCATGGTTTACTGGGGAGGAGCAGCAAACATACTAATAGTCCTACTAGGATGGGATTAAGGGATATGATGGGGATCCAGTGACAACAGAAGAGGGTACAGTGGGGGTAGGCATGGGGTGCCATGGGCTCACAGAGGAGAAAACTCTTGCAGCTGTGGGGGAGGTGACGACAGAAGGTGAGATTTTTGTTAATTCTTAAGGATGTTCAGGATTTGCAAGGCGGGGAGTAGGGGATGGGCAGAGGAGAGTCCTGGCCACTTGGTACCGCTCTGTAGTTTGTATTTATTAATTTATTATTTTTCATTGTTAAATTTATTGCAGTGATTTTGATTAGTAAAAATTACATAGGCTCCAGGTGTACAATTCTCCAGTGCATCATCTGTGTGTTGTATAATGTGTTCATCACCCGGAGTCAGTTCTCTTTCCATCGCCATATATTTGAGTCCCTGTCCCCTCTTCCCCACCCTGCTTTCTTCTTACCCTCAGGTAACCACTAAATTATTGACCGTGTCCTTGAGCTTTGGTGCCACCGTGCAGTTCTTGCCCTGAACTCTAGCATGTGCTCTGAGGCAGTTCTTCCCTTCTGAGAAGGTGGCACCTTTTCCACTGCACAATGTTTCTGGGCTTTGGCCTCCAGGATGGCATGTGCCCAGAGGAGACGTCTTTTGAGAATTAGCGCTGACGTTTCCTTGTAGCCACGAAGCTGCCCTGGGCCGGACACTGTAGGTATTTGCACTCACAAAGCCCTGGTGGGGGCAAGTATCACAGCGTGGCTTGGATAGCTGGCAACGGCGCTCGTGGAGTCGCCAAAGCCCGTCACCTGTGCTTCAAGAAGAGCTCTGGTGGCCACGTGGCAGATGCATGGAGTGTTGTTGGAGGAGATGAGACTAGAATCAGGGTTTCACTGTGATGCCATTCAGGGGCAAATTTAAGTTAGTGCCAGTACAGCCAAGACCAGTGCCATAACGACCTTTCATCTTATGTTCATGTTAATAAAACTAACATTATTAGGGGAGATCACCTGCTGTAAACATGTCACTGGCAGCAGGATATGAATCGTAAATGATCCCAGTTTGGAAGAAACAGACCTTATCCAAATACTCCTTTGGCACAAAGAATCAATCAAGTGACACGTACATCTCTAAAGGCTAGAGAGCACTTTAGAAGAGAGTTTAGCTCTTCCTTTACAGATTTTAACTTTATAGGATGTCTTCTGAAGCTGGTTTTCCCCCTAACTGTTAGGGGGAATTTATCATTCACTAACTTTGTCTGTGAAATAGGAAAAAAAAAAGATTCTTGACATTTGTGATGTGGGAATTTTTAAAAAATTCAGTAAGTAGCAGTTTCATAAACTCCTGGACTTCAAAATTAGAAAAGACCTTAGAAATATCTTTCAACTTCCTGCTTTTACAAATGAGAACTTTGAAGTTCAAAGGCACATGGGATTTGCCTGAGTTCACAGTTAGATACTGGATGATCTGGAACCCAAGTTGAGTTTCCTGGCTTCTTAGTCCGGGATTTTCTCCATCATAAAATGAAAAAAGTTTTAACTGATGAATGTTCAAAACTGGTAGTAATTTCATAATTTCATTTCTCTTAGTTTTATTCAATGATTGGGACTGATCTCTGGTTTGCTTGTGCTTTGGTGGTTGTCTTTTAGCTCTTGGAAGATCTAAAAATGCCTGTGTAATCTCATGTTCTTGCTAGAAAAATTTAGAAAAAAAAATCTCTGCCTCCTAAAATGTGTGTATCTTCTTCCCAGGAGAACAGGCAGAGAAAAGAACCCATTAGTAATAAAAAACATTTATGAGCTTGGGACAAACTCTTTTTAAGGTAATGAACAAGCACTTCATGATAAATTATTCTGGATTGTCTGCTGGAGCAAAATGAAAGTGAAGCTCAGACCAGGAAGGAAAGTAGCCTCTCAAATAGGTTGGAAAAAATTTCTCTAAGACTTTGCAAAACAGCATCTGATAAAGCCATTCTTGACTACAAATCGGAATTCACTATTCTTTGGCTGAAGAGATATTTTCTCACAGTCAAATGGAGGTGCTGTCACTTCGTCGACCCTGGTGTTTCATGAACTGTAAACTCTGTGTTAAAATGGGACTCTTGGTGTATTTGGAGTTCTCCAGGCTAGCTCAGGCATGTTCAGGGGGCCCTCCACATAACTTTGGAAGTTTTAAAAGATTGAGGCTGAGTGTTGTCCTTGTGCCAACACTGTTCTACTCCAACTCTTTTCTGGGTCAGCATATTCAGAGTTTCCCAGATGGAGTTTGGCCTCGGCGAGACTCGATGACTCAAGTTTCTGTTATATAAACAGGAAGGTTTGCACTTACTGCCTTAACTTCATGTTGCTAGGGTCTTTATTCATGGCAATTTATCCATAATGATCGCACTCAGTTCCAGGTTAAAATGTATATGATCTGTACTTTCCCAGATCTAGATGGTCTTTTCATAAAGAGTAAGCTGTCGGGACAACTTTCCCTCCTTAGTTTTAGGAGGCACACCTCACCGGGGGGCCGGCCTCTGCATTCATGGCCTTTCTCTTCCCGAGTTTTTATACGGCACATGGCCACGGGGCACGAGGCTCCCTTGTAGCTGGTGTGGCCATGTGACTACCTTTTGGCCAATGGGCTGTGACCTGAAGTATGCATGCCTTATAGGTTGTACAGCTAGAAAAGTATATGGTGTGCTCCCCAATCTGCTCTTCTCAGCGTACGGGCATTGTTGAGAACCCACAGAGGGAGGCCATGTTGTGTGGACTTGCACCCCTTCCCTCTGACCTGCTATGTGCAAAAGAAGTAACTTCTGATTTAAGCTACTGTATTTTGGGTATTTTTGATAGTCAGATAAGCCTTGTTCTAATTAATATACATTAGACTCTCAGTTAACCAACACTCATGGGGATTGGTAGAGGCCAGATAAATGTAGTTTCTAATTGCTTGGGAGTTATTATTAAAAATAGGCCTAAGACTATACCTCATACTATACCATACCCTCTGTATTGCCTTGATATTAATATCAAAATACAGCAATTAAAAGCAAATTAAGACAAATAAAGACAAAACTTAATGTAACACAGCTTTATTATAAAAACAGCTGTGTGGATGCAGTGTGCAGTTTTAGTGAAATGGCAGTCAATAAACGTTTCAAACTTAATGAATTTCACTGACAATTTTTTAAACTTCAACTAAGTTAGGAAAAAAACACACATATTCACTTAAAACTGTTACAGGAGGGGTAGAGAGTTTCCTGGGTAGACGCCACATCAGGGTCGCCAGGACCTGATGACACAGCTAGGACAGGACCAGGAGAAGTGGACATGGACGGTTTGGGGTCTGCATCAGTAGGTGATACCGTCCTGGCAGACCTGCCTGCAGCTTTCTAGAAGAAGGAACGAATATCAGCTTGCTCTGAGGCCCGACGCCTCTCACCCAAAGTCAGGTTTTACTTGTGCAGCTGTTTGCCAAGTTTAAACTGACTTTATTTTAATTTTAATTTGAAGTATTATTTCTTCAATCATTTGCCAGTTGCTTGAGTTCTGGTAGCCAGAGAGTCTACTGTACCTTTCCAAGCCATTCCAAGCCATTCGCACGTGGATGAAAAGAAGGCTGTGGAAGCATTTGTAACAACTGCAAGGCACTCCTGTGACCAAGAATGAGTTCCCTTCAAGAGCATGCCTAGACGGCAGAACCATTCTCAGCAGGATAGCTGAACGGGAAACTTTGCAACGTCTCCACACACTCAGCAGAAGTTTGATCATCCCTGTCCAGGTCCATCTTTGAGAAATCTGTTACCTACACCAGGCCACGATGTGACTTTGTTATGGACTGAGGGGTGAGTCTCCCCCTACTGTAAGGGTCTCAGCAGACAATGCTCTGTGATGATTTCAGCTTCTGAAAACTGGACTACATTCAGAAGCATAACTTGAGGGAGAAGAGAATCAACACTCGAAGTTTCCACAGTGTGGAATACTTAGCCACCTCATAAACATTCCTCTGAATTCCTGCGACAGCTCTGTAACATTTATGTTCTTATGCACTATTTGCAGATGATAAGACATACTATCAAGGGGTTGAAGAAGCTTGCTCAAAGTTATGAAAGAAGAAAAGCTGGAGCTTGAACTCAGGTCTTTGGAGTTCTAAGGATTATGTATTATCTGATGGTACTGGCAGTCTATGGAAGGAAATAAATCCCTTGATTAGAAACTATAAAAAATAGATTTGCTCAATACCCAAGGTACTAAGCAAATAATAACCATCTCCTTATTCTC